>JAJQKJ010001574.1:0-103876 GCA_029574335.1 Rana kukunoris
TTTTCCACTTGAAGCAAATTTAAAAATCTTTTTGCCGAGTTTCTTACCTGGAAATCCTGCCAGTAACAGCACTTCCTGATGGGGACTTACAATGCTAAGCCACTGATTTGCAATTAGCAGCAGTGTTGTCGGCCTGCTGTGTGCACTCTGTCATTTGCCATTGGGTTGTCTATCATGTATACAACCTAACAGCTAATTGAAGTAGCTTGCATGGCAGGGTGACAACGGTGAAATCATTTGTGGCAACAGAAGAGCTGGCTGCTAACTGGCTGGGCCTCCAGGTAAGAAACTTTGTAAAAAACATTTTTTTTCCTAAACTGATACAATGAGATTTGATGCCAATATACTCAGTAGATGATTTTGCGTTTCCATACACTGAGGGCCCTTTAACACTGATCGATATTTGATGCACTTTTGTTGTTTAACCCCTTGGTGCCAACTCCCGCCGGTCCTTTAAAGGGTTTGAACTGCCGGGAGGCAAGGCGGGGTGGGGCTTATTATCATGTGACTGCCGTGCTCTGCTCCCCAAGCCCATCCTTTTTTTAAGCCTCATGCTCTAATTATGTGCTTAAAAAAAAAAAACATTGAAATCTATGCGTCCGGCGCCCCGCATTTAAATTTGTCTAGATGGGGGGGGCGCAGGGGGTGTGCCAGGTGTGTCTGGGCACACCCTAATCACTGTGTATGGTGCTGATTTCCCCTATTGTCTGGGCTTCCCCCCATATTGTACCCCCCCGCAGTGTTGCTGGCTTCCCCCCTTTTCTCTCTCAGAATTTTTTCAGAATGGAGAGTAGGGGAAGGGGCTAGAAAATATGTAATTTACTGGTCTCTTCCTTTTCGAAATAACACAGTGAACACACGCTCACTGTGTTCATTCATAACTGAGGCATAGTAAACTGTTTACTATGCTTCCGTTTTTGAATGAACAGGAAGCCGCTCAGCACAGAGCACTTCCCATTAATTTACTGTCGGGTGCAGTTGAGGCTGGAGAGAAAGGCGTGGGTGTTTGAGCTGCGGGTGCACACCCTAATGCAATAGGCTGCGCACACCTATGATACCAGCACAGGGGAACTGCGGGCAAATTTGACAGGATATGGGATGCGTGGCTTGCCACGCCTGGCTTGAGTCCTATGGAACTTGTTCAGATGAGGTTGTTGGGTGGTAATTAGACTTGCTAAGTTCCAGGGGGGTGAGACCTGAGGGCATGCTACTGGGTGCAGCTACTAATTGTTAGGTTCTTAAGGGAGAGGCTCTTGTGTATTGTACTATACATACTATGCAGGATATGTCATATTGTTTTTTTCCCCCTGTTTGTTTTGTGAGCAATAAAAACTTTTTATGATTTAAAAAAAAACAAGCTGAGCAAGCCCACTTGCACGACAACACATCTGTCTGCCAACATGCCAGGGGCAGCCGTGGTCCTAGCACTACTAATGGGTCCACCGGTACGGAGGAGGAGGGCACGGGAGAGGATATACCGCACGTGCATTAGCCTCTTTGGCATGGGTGATGAGGAGGTGTATCGCATCTTCAGATTCAGCCCTCATGCCATCCTGGAAATAACCACAGCCCTAAAAGATGACATCACCAGCCAGACACACTGCTCACAAGCAGTGCAGCCACTGGTCAAGGTACTGGCAACACTCCATTTCCTTGCCAGTGGATTGTTCCAGCGTACAAGTGGAGTCATGGCTGGGATGTCACAATCCACCATGAGCAGATGTGTGCACCAGGTTGTCCCCGCAATCCTCACACGCATTTTCCACCACATCATCAGACCCACCCAGTTGCATCTGCGGCAGAAGGCAATGCATGATTTCTACAGAATTGCAGGATTCCCACGCACCGTGGGGGGCATTGATTGCACACATGTGGCACTACAGCCCCCCCGTGCAACAGAGCACATATATCGCAATCGGAAGCACTGGCATTCCATCAATGTACAGGTGATAGCCGATGCCCAATGTCTCATATGGCATGTCTGTGCCAAACACCCCGGGTCCAGCCACAACAGCTACATATACCGTCAAAGCCCCATCCCAGCAGAATTTGAACAGAACGTGTACAAGGACAGCTAGTTGGTTGGTGAGTGACATGGGAGTCAGGCATGACTGTCCGACCCCATGATGCAGACATCACGAGGGGCACATGCATGACTAACATCCTCCTGTCTTTTCCCTTCCACGTGACTCGGCATATGCACTTTGGCCCTAACTCATGACTCCATTCCGGAATCCCCAAACCAGAGGAGAGAGAAAATACAATCAAGCACACATACGTACCCGTGCAGTGGTGGAACAAACATTTGGGCTCTTGAAGTCCCGTTTCCGATGCCTGGATAAGTCCGGGGGGCCCTGTTGTATTCCCCTACCTTTGTATGTCAGATCATTGTTGCATGCTGCACAACTACGCCGTGAAAAGGGCCTGCAGATTGACATACGTGATGACCTGACCCCCCAACCACACAGTCCCCCCCTGCCAGAGGCAACCCCATGTGCTGAGGGAAAAGCAGTCAGGAGATGCCTCGCAGTAGGCATCTTTGGAAGTTAAACACACACATTCATAATGGCACACGGACAATGCACGCATGCACACCACTGTGGTCCATAGATCACACACACCACATCCACTTCACACTGGATTAGCCCAAGTCCAACATGTAGGACTTGGGAGCAGCAATGCCGCGCCAAGGCCCCAATGATGTCGCTGTCCATTCATACAACATTCACACGGCCGTGGGGATAAATTCTCCCAATGACCGAGGGTGACACCCCTTACTGGCAGGAGTGCCACCCACACATTCACACACCATTCACACTGTAGCCTGCACTACTGGCCGTGTGCAGTTTAAAATAAAAGGCTCATGACCTGAGCATACAATAAAATAAAAGGCTCATGACCTGAGCATAAATAATCCCACAAAAAAAATACACCGGGCGACCACCTCCTCCTCTGGGGTCAAGCTCACCGCACATGGGGGTCCACCCCCTGTGTCCCTCTCATGCCTCCTGATGGCGGCCAGCTTCTCCCGGACCTTGCCCCTGACATCATTAATCTTCTTCTTGTTGATATCATTGGCTGTCCGTGTCTCATATCCAAAGCTGTTGATCCTGCCAGCAATGGTCTCCAGGGTGGCCTGCTTCCTGTCCCAGCTGGTCTGGCAACTTTGGGCACCATGGAGGAAGGTGTCATACCTCTCCATAGCTGAGACGAGGGCTGTCCGCTCCTGCGGATTGAAATTCTTCTTCCTCCTCTGCCTGCGGGGAACGGGATCAGCCATCTCAAAGCAAAAGTACCTTGCTCAGGGGGGGAAAAAAGCAGGATGTACTTTTGCGTCGGACGGGCGCATGTCCGGGTGTATATATGCGCTCGGCGTAAGCCGGTGGGTTGGCGTATCCCAGGATGTTGGGCCGGCATAGTTGTGAGCATGCGTCGACGTCACTGCGCATGCTCCGTGGATTTTACGCCGGGCGTAAGTCTCAACGCCAGGCTCAGGCCATCATTTACATAAGGTCACACCCACTTCCACTTATGCCAGCTTGCGCCTTCACATTTAAGTTAGGCCGGCGCAAAGTTAGGAGCAAGTGCTTGGTGAATGCTGTACTTGCCTCACTAGTTTGCGTCGGCGGAACGTATATGCGCTGTGTTACGCCGGCACAAAAATGCGCCCATCTACCTGAATCTAGCCCATAGTGCAATAGGTTTGTATAAAGCATCCAGTTATACAGAAACATTTATTGGTTATATTAAAAAAGCAGGTTGGACAAAAGCAGAAACTAGTGGTCCCGTGCAAAGGGGTCCCACAAGTGATGTGACACAATGGTTAAAAAATAAATAAAAAACAACTAAAAATAAAACAGAACAGGAGTGGTCAGTGGTCCTAGCAGGCTGGTGAAGCTAACGGTGGCAGACGCCGTGTACTAGATCCTAAGCCTCCAAGCCAGCAGGGACATGACCGTGCAAAAAACAAACAAACGTGCGGGCGCTCGTGCGTGCTGACGTATAAGGTCAACTGACGCGTTTCGTCATTAGACGTTGTCAAAGGCGATGTAAGCACCTTACGCACGCTCTGCTTAGATGTACAACGGCAAATGTAATTGATCCTCCCAAGGGATGGGACAAAGAGATTGCAAATGGGCGAAAGGCACATATACCCGTATAGTATGAGAGCCCTCCCTCCATTAACCCTTGGAGAGAACAAATGATGGAAAGATTATACACGTTCCGCTGTCAAATCAATTTAAAATGCGAGCAGGACAGAGACATTGAATATATGCATTGTGGTATACAAATACCAATAGGAGATCAGGAAGAACTTACAATTGCACGTCAAACCATATGCAAATGTGTGTAATAGAACCATCACAGAATATTACTCACTACTTAGTGTAAACCTATACAGTACACCTAAAAATTAAATGAAAATATATGTATGCTTGAGCCCCTAATTAAAGAGGACATAGAGTGATAATATCTCCAGGGCATAAAGAGACAAATAATATAGGGGTATGTGCTAAGGCCACAACCAAATAAATAAAAAAAAAATGTGAACTTGATGTATCGTATATATCTAGATAATACTATTCCTAGAACATTTAGTGCAAGAGTGTGTATTAATGCTAGGTTTCAAGCTAGAGAGCTAAATTGAAAATAAGTGAACTGTGTGTGCTTAATTAATGGCCGGACACATCAGTCCGGTGAATTTACCATAGAGTGCTGAGATACATAATAGTGAATTGCATGTAAAGAATTACATCATGAGTGTGAAAAGATTGCATGAGTGCAAAAAAATAAAAATAAATTATAATGATATTATGCTATGTAGTAAATACTGGTGTCCGAGCAGGTCAATTCCGGTGTAATTCAGTGCTCTCTTAAAAATTAATATATAGTGAGAGGTACTTCACAAGGCCTTCCATTCTTGAGGTACCCTTATGAGAAGCTGGTCCATATCCATAAGGGGCAAAAGGGGCATAATTAGCAGCCATGTCCAGTACCTTCAATTAGAAGGAATGATCATTTTTTTGTGGTCCATCAATATAATTTGTGTGATATATATATATATATATATATATATAGTGAGATAGGTGAATTGAACCCTGACGAATACGAATAAATGATCTCAAAAAGTGCAAAGTATGTGTGCTATTATGTACAGATTGGAGAAAAGCTTATTGTACACAATATGTGAAACCACTCTCTGGTTAAAGACTACATAATATACCCAGTGGGTTATAGACATAATGGTCAGTGGGTGGGAATGATGAGTTTCACCTAGAACAAGGGTCTCCAAACTTTTAAAACAAAGGGCCAGTCTACTATCCTTCAGTCTTTGGGAGGGCCGGATTGTGGCCAGCATGGGTAGAAAATGTCCTGAGCCCAGCATCAGTGAGAATAAATATGGCCTCGTGGTTGGTGGTCAGTAGGAGGAGGAGTAGTGCCCCATTATTGGCATTAGTAGGAGGAATAGTATCCTATCGTTGGTATCAGTGGAAAACACAGTGCCCTATTGTTGGTGTCAATGGGAGGTATAGTGTACCAAGGGCCGGATAAAGGCTAGCAAAGGGCCACATCTGGCCCTCGGGCCGCAGTTTGGAGGACCCTGACCTAGAATGAGAGAATTAGTGCTTCAAATCGAAAGGAAATGAAAGACAGACACCACATGATGTCATGAGTGGTAATGATGGTAAGAGATGTATGTGGTAGTAGTAATACTAGTATAAACACACTTTTAAAGTGCTATGCTTTATAGTAGGGATATGCAATTAGCGGACCTCCAGCTGTTGAGTCCCATGAGGCATAGCAAGACTCTGATAGCCACAAGCATGACACCCAGAGGCAGAGGCATGATGGGACTTGTAGTTTTGCAACAGCTGGAGGTCCGCTAATTGCAGAAGAGGGCTTTATAGCAAGCTGAAAGTGTGTTATCATGGTTGAATGATATTGAAATATCAATAAAAATTGGGAATCCAAATAGAAACGAGCAATGGGGTCTCTCCCCATCCTAATGATAGACAGTAGAGTGACAA
Organism: Rana kukunoris; assembly: GCA_029574335.1. Lineage (NCBI taxonomy): Eukaryota > Metazoa > Chordata > Amphibia > Anura > Ranidae > Rana > Rana kukunoris. The sequence goes on from JAJQKJ010001574.1 coordinate 6,030, forward strand.
GCAGAAACCACTTAAAAGAGGACTAAAAGTTGGAAATATAACAGTTGAGATCGATATCCAAGTTGAGGCCACCGGGAGCTAGGGACCCCAACCTGTGTATCCAACGGGTCTCGTTTTGAGAAACCTGAATTGTTTTGTTCCCCCCCTCCAATGATCTTTAACCACTTCCATACCAGGCACTTACGCACCTTCCCGCCCAAGCCAATTTTCAGCTTTCAGCACTGTCGCACTTTGAATGACAATTGCGCGGTCATGCTGCACTGTACCCAAACAAAATTGCCGTCCTTTTTTCCCCACAAATAGAGCTTTCTTTTGCACAGTGGTATTTGATCGCCTCTGCGGTTTTTATTTTTTGCGCAACAACTAATAAAAGACTGAGAATTTAGAAAAAAAATAAATTTTTATTTTTTTCTGTTAACTTTTTTGTAAATAAGTATGTTTTCTCTTTCAATTACGGGCACTTATATGGCGGCACTGATGGGCACTGATGAGGTGGTACTGATGGGCACCGATGAGGTGGCACTGATGGGCACTGATAGGCGGCGCTGGTATGCGGCACTGATGGGCACTCATAGGTGGCACTGATGGGCACTCATAGGTGGCACTGATGGGCACTCATAGGCGGCACTGATGGGCACTCATGGGCAGCACTGGGAACTCATAGGCGGCACAGAATGGCACTCATGGGTGGCACTTATGGGTGGCACTGATGGGTACTTATGGGTGGCACAGATGGGCACTGATAAATGGGCACTGGGCATGGATTGGCACGGAGGGGTGGCACTGAAGGACACTGTGGGGTGGTACTGATGGACTTTGAGGGGTGGCACTGATGTATATGTTGCCAGTCAGTGCCCATGTGTGGGCACTGACTGGCATCTTTCTTTTTTTTCCTGTTTTTTTTTTTTTTAAATCCTGTTTTTTATTTATTTATTTTTATTTGTTTTGCCCTGCCAGTGTGGGCATCCCTGGTGGTCTAGTGTGGGCATCCCTGGTGTCCAGTGTGGGCATACGATGGGGGGCTGCGCTGATAAACAATCAGCGTGAACCCCCCCTGTCAGGAGAGCCGCCGATCGGCTCTCCTGTACTCGCGTCTGTCAGACATTGTGGTCAGCCGTGATTGGACACGGCTGATCACGTGGTAGCGAGCCTCCGCTGGAGACTCGTTACCGAGATCGGTGATGCACGGTGTCAGACTGACACCCCGCATCAGCGATCGCCGCGCTGCGCACCCCCACGGGCGCGTGCGGCATGAAATCGTGCTGGACGTTTGAGAACGTCTAGTCACGATTTCATAACCACTTCCCGGCCGTAAATCTGCTATTGGCCGGGCGGGAAGTGGTTAATTATATCAATCCCATATAACATGAGACATGATGGATCCTTATGATGCACTTCATCGAAGTGCCTAGAGAGGCTATGATTGGCAAAACCCTTTTGAATGTTCTTGATGTGTTCTCTAATTCTGATTTTCAGAGGTCTGGTGGTACGGCCTACATATTGAAGCCGACAAGGGCATTCTATTACATAGGTGACGTGTGTGCTAATGCAGGTAATTAGTTCTTTCATTTGGAACTCTTCTTTGGACACATGGCATTTAAAGGTGGTTTTTCTTCTGGGTTGCGGTTTGTTAGTTCTGCAGGGAAGACATCTTTGGCACCTGTAAAAACCTTTAAGTTCTGGGAGAACATTGTGGACCAAATGTGTTCTTAGGGTGGGTGCCTTGCGGTAGATGAACTTAGGTTTATTCGGTAATACTGCAGCCAGAGTTCTATGCTCCTTCAGGATAGGCCAATATTTTGTAATTATATTTTCCAATGGCTGGTACTGGTTACTATATTCGGTGATAAAGGCTAAATCCATGATGGGTGCATGAGGCGGTTTCTTGTTGTTCAGTAGGGAACTTCTGTCCATTCCACTTATGCTCTCTTTCAATTTGATTAGTTTTTTAGGTTTGTAGCCCTTTTCTATAAATCTATTGATTAGGGTATCAGCCTGAGTTTCGTAGTCTTCCACTCGGTGGCAATTCCTCCTAATTCTTAGTAACTGTCCCTTTAGTATGTTACCTATCCACTTCGGATGGTGGCAGCTGGAAGTGGGTATATACCCATTTTTGAAAAAGGTTTTGGTGCATAGTTCACCCTTGACTTTAAGATTCGAAGATCAAGGTAGTGAATACGCTGTGTATTCCATTTACCGGTGAAAGTTATGCCATATCGGTTGTTGTTTAATTGTTGCATGAAATCTTCCAATGATTCAACTGTGCCGTCCCACAGGACTATAAGGTCATCAATATACCTTCTGTAGAACTTTAGTTGTGGTATGTTTTTGTCATAGATGTGTTCCTCTTTCCACATGTCCATGAAAAGGTTGGCTACGCTAGGGGCATAGCGTACCCCCATCGCTACCCCTTTCTTCTGCACATAGAATTTCTTTCTGTACCAAAAATGGTTGTTCTCCATGGCCAATTTAAACCCTTCTTGAATGAAAAGGATTTGTTCTTGCCTCATATCTGTTAACGAGTGTAAAGCTATCTCCACTCCTCTTAGACCATCAGGTTGTCTAATACTGGTGTAGAGGGAGTCCACATCAATAGTGGTCAGTAGAAGATCTGTGTTGGTGATGTTCTGAAGTCCTACCATCAGTGTGTACTATCTTTTAACCACTTGCCCACCGCGCCATAACCATTTTACTGCAACAGAGCGGTGGAGCTATCTCGGGTCGACGTCCCTGGGACGTCCTCGTTCACTTCTGCGATTGCGCGTCCCCTGGGATGCGCTCGTGGAAGTGTCCGTGCTCGCCGGGTCTAGAAGACCCGGCGCATCACGGATCATGGTAAATTGCCACTGATAGCGACGGTTTACCACGTGATCGCGCCGTCGAATGACGGCACGATCACTTGTAAACAAACCGGCGTCATTTGATGACGCCGGTTCCTCCCTCTCCTCTCTGTACCGTTCGGTACAGTGTGAGAGGAGGGGGGGGAGCGGGTGGCAGCAGCAGCGCTGTGGCTGGATCTGTGACAAATGCAGTCACAGATCCAGCCATCCATCCATCCCAGCACAGCCATCCCTGCCCCAGTACTCTGCAATACCCCAGTACCCTGCAATACCCCAGTACTCTGCAATACCCCAATACCCTGCGCAATACCCTGCAATACCCCAATACCCTGCACAATACTCTGCAATACCCCAATACTCTGCAATACCCTGCACAATACTCTGCAATACCCCAATACCCTGCGCAATACTCTGCAATACCCCAATACCCTGCGCAATACTCTGCAATACCCCAATACTATGCGCAATACCCTGCAATACCCCAATACTCTGCAATACCCCAATACTCTGCAATACCCAGCGCAATACCCTGCGCAATACTCTGCAATACCCCAATACCATGCGCGATACTCTGCAAAACCCCAATACCCTGCGCGATACAGTCACAGATCCATCCCAGCACAGCCATCCCTGCCCCAGTACTCTGCAATACCCCAGTACCCTGCAATACCCCAGTACTGCGCAATACTCTGCAATACCCCAGTACTCTGCAATACCCCAGTACTGCACAATACTCTGCAATACCCCACTACTCTGCAATACCCCAGTACCCTACACAATACTCTGCAATACCCCATTACTCTGCAATACCCCAGTACCCTGCACAATACTCTGCAATACCCCAGTACTCTGCAATACCCCAATATCCTGCACAATACTCTGCAATACCCCAGTACCCTGCACAATACTCTGCAATACCCCAGTACTCTGCAATATCCCAGTACTCTGCACAATACTCTGCAATACCCCAGTACTCTGCAATACCCCAATACCCTGCGCAATACTCTGCAATACCCCAATACTCTGCAATACACTGCACAATACTCTGCAATACCCCAATACCCTGCGCAATACTCTGCAATACCCCAATACCCTGCGCAATACTCTGCAATACCCCAATACCATGCACAATACCCTGCAATACCCCAATACTCTGCAATACCCCAATACTCTGCAATACCCTGCGCAATACTCTGCAATACCCTGCGCGATACTATGCAATACCCCAATACCCTGTGCGATACTCTGCAATACCCCAATACCCTGCGCAATACTCTGCAATACCCATTTTTTAAAGCACCCCTGTCCCCTTGTGCTCGCATGCAGAAGCGAACGCATACGTAAGTCCTGCCCACATATGAAAACGGTGTTCAAGCTACACATGTGAGGTATCTCTACGAACGTTAGAGCAAGAGCAATCATTTTGGCCCTAGACCTCCTCCGTAACTAAAAACATGTAACCAATAAAAGTAATTAAAGCGTCGCCTATGGGGATTTTTAAGTAGCAAAGTGTGGCGCCATTCTATGAGTGTGCGCAATTTTGAAGTGTGACATGTTGGGTATCTATTTACTCGGCGTAACTTCATCTTTCACATTAAGAAAAAAAATTGGGCTAACTTTACTGTTTTTTTTTTTTTTAAGCACAAAACTGTTTTTTTTTAAAACACGCGTTCAAAAAATGTCTGCGAAAATACCATGCGAGATTAAAAGTTGTAACGGCTGCCATTGTATTCTGTAGGGTCTTTGCTAAAAAAGCATATATAATGTTTTGGGGTTCTATGTAATTTTCTAGCAAATAAATGATGATTTTTCCATGTAGGAGAGAAATGTCAGAATTGGCCTGGGTGTTCCAGAACGCCTAATGGCGTTCCCTGCATGTTGAGGCCACGCTGTGTAAAAGTCTCACACATGTGGTATCGCCATACTCGGGAGGAATAGCAGAATGTGTTTTGGGGTGTATTTTGTTTAATGCATATGCTGTGTGTGAGAAATTACCTGCTAATATGACAGAAACATTTTTTTTTTTAACAGACGTTTTTCTTTTATAGCGCAAAAAATAAAAAACCCAGAGGTGATCAAATACCACCAAAAGAAAGCTCAATTTGTGTGAAAAAAAGGACAAACATTTCAAATGGAGACAATGTTGTATGACTGAGTAATTGTCATTCAAATTGTGAGAGCACCGAAAGCTGAAAATTGGTCTCATCAGGAAGGGGGTTTAAGTGCCCAGTGGTCAAGTGGTTAAATGAGATCTGCCCAAACTCACTAAAGGTTTCAGGAACTGGTCTAGGTATTCTCCTAATCTGGAAAATATTGAGTTGATGCCGCTAATGATGGTCCTGTCGGGTTGCTTCTCCAACCTCTTTTGAATTTTTTGTACCTGGTAGATAACTGGAGTTTTAGTTGATTCTGATATGAGGTAAGTGGCTTCTTTTTTACTCAGGATCCCCAGGTCCGTGCCCTTTTTAACATATTTGGTTAGTAATTTTTTGTATAGGGCAGCAGGGTTGCCTCTCAGTTTTTCATAAGTGTTAGGTACTTGTAGCAGATTCTCCATCTCTGTTTTATAATCAGTTTTTCTGAGAATAACCAACCCCCCCTTATCTGCTGGTCTGATTACTACTCCCTGCTTGTCACTAATTTGTTTGATAATTTTCCAGATGTTCTTGTTCCCCCTTTGTTGTTTATTTTCAAGATGTTTGATGTCTTCCTCCACCATTTTTTTTAAAGCTCCCAGACACTGATTTCCAGAGGTCTGGGGGTTGTAGATGGATTTATTTCGTAAATTGGTTCTTAAGTATACATGTTCGATCATCTTTGTTAAGGGCAAAGTACTTTTTACATTTTAATTTCCTCATAAATTTTTGCAGGTCTATGTAGGTATTAAATTTGTTAAGGGCCTGTTCAGGTGCAAACTTAAAGTGGTTGTAAACCCCAATTTTTTTTTTTGATGTCACAATGTAGAGTATAAGATTTCCTATCATCTGTGCCCAGTCTTGCCACACAGAGTTAATCCAGCGCTGAGTAATCCTCTTTGAATGTTCAGTGAAAATGAAAGCTCAGCGAAGCTGGCCCCCCTACAATCAGCACAAATAAAAACTCAAGTGTGTTTCTTTAGTGCTACGTTTGTGCTGTTTTGTGCCGCAAAAAATTACGTTTGTGCTGCTTTTATTTTGAAGATATTAGCAATTGTTTTTTCCAGACTATGACATCATCTAGCCCCCCTACAAGCCCAAATTACACAAAACTGGTCTCATTGGTTAGTGCTACGTTTGTGCTGTTTTGTGCTGCTAATATTTCCGTTCTATCTTTTATCGTTTTTGCGTTATTAATGATTTATTAAAGGTCACCAAAGGTCACACAGCCCCCCTACAAGCCCAAATGACACAAAACTGGTCTGGTTGGTTAGTGCTACGTTTGTGCTGTTTTGTGCTGCTAATATTTCCGTTCTATCTTTTATCGTTTTTGCCTTATTAATGATTTATTAAAGGTCACCAAAGGTCACACAGCCCCCCTACAAGCCCAAATGACACGAAACTGGTCTCATTGGTTAGTGCTACGTTTGTGCTGTTTTGTGCTGCTAATATTTCCGTTCTATCTTTTATCGTTTTTGCGTTATTAATGATTTATTAAAGGTCACCAAAGGTCAAACAGCCCCCCTACAATGCCCAAATGACACGAAACTGGTCTCATTGGTTAGTGCTACGTTTGTGCTGTTTTGTGCTGCTAATATTTCCGTTCTATCTTTTATCGTTTTTGCGTTATTAATGATTTATTAAAGGTCACCAAAGGTCAAACAGCCCCCCTACAACGCCCAAATGACACGAAACTGGTCTCATTGGTTAGTGCTACGTTTGTGCTGCTAATATTTTTATTTGTGCTGTTATGGTTTTAAAGTTATAACAGTTTATTTATTTTTTTCAAACCCCACTCACTTTGCCTACCTTACAATCAGCACAAATAAAAACTCAAGTGTGTTTCTTTAGTGCTATGTTTGTGCTGTTTTGTGCTGTTTAAATTTCCTTTCTATCTTTTATTGTTTTTGCGTTATTAATGATTTATTAAAGGTCACCAAAGGTCACACAGCCCCCCTACAAGCCCAAATGACACGAAACTGGTCTCATTGGTTAGTGCTACGTTTGTGCTGTTTTGTGCTGCTAATATTTCCGTTCTATTTTTTATCGTTTTTGCGTTATTAATGATTTATTAAAGGTCACCAAAGGTCACACAGCCCCCCTACAATGCCCAAATGACACAAAACTGGTCTCGTTGGTTAGTGCTACGTTTGTGCTGCTAAAAAAATATTTGTGCTGTTATGGTTTTTAAGTTATAAAAATGTTTTTGTTTTTTTCAAATCCCACTCACTCCCCCCCCCCCTTACAATTAGCACAAATAAAAACTCAAATGTTTCTTTAGTGCTATGTTTGTGCTGCTAATATTTTTATTTGTGCCGTTATGGTTTTTAATATATAGCAGCTTGTTTTTATTTGATAATAACCCACTCACTTTGCCCCCCATGTTATTAAATCTTAAAAACAAACATACTATTTGTTAGTGCTACTTTTGTGCTTTTTTGTGTCATAAAAATACACATTTGTGCTGCTTTTATTTTTAAGATAATAGCAATTTGTTTTTTCCCAGACAATGACATCACCCTGCCCTCCTGTCCCATACCTGGTTAGTGATCTCCTGGTTAGAAAGCAGCAATTGAAGCACAGCAAAGTATGAGTGCCTGTGATCAGTCCAATAGACTGCATGGTGGCACCAGTCAGCTGGTGGATGTGACAACAGAACCGGCTGATGGCTTATAAGCTGGCACTGAGCTTGGCTGGCGGCAGACTGTGGGTAAGCAGCTGGAAGCAGGAGACAGGTGAAACCTTGCTGGACTGAAGAGCTGTAGCAGGATGCAGGGTCAGATGAGTCAGGTCCATAATGGTCGGGCAGATCAGGCATAGACGGCAGACAACAGGATAGTTGGGTCACAAGCCAAATCAGCAATGGGAGTTAGATCAGGCAAGAAAAGAAGGCAGAATCCAACGGAGGTCAGGAGCAAGCTGGGTTAGGATCAGAAGTCAAACACAGCAATCAGGAGCGAACACACCGAAGCTGCACACCAAACTGCAGCCTGTTTAAATAGTCTGTCTGGCGCCAGCATTGATGACAGGCTCACGCTCATCTGCCCGGCCAGTTGCCAGTCTGCGCATGCGCATATGTATGCACAGAGAGACATCATTTGTGCTATGGGCAAGCCTTTGCTGACAACCCCTACAACAGCCAAACAAAATGAAAAGGGGCTGGTTGGTTAGTGCCACGTTTGTGTTGGTTTGTGCCATTTTACTCTCCATTCTAGCTCCTGTTTTTCATTTATTGTTGATTTAATAAAGGTCACCCAGCAGCCCTACAAGAGACACAAGACATGAAACCAGGCTGGTTGGTGCCTCCTTTGTGCTGGTTTGTGCTGTTTAAGTATCAGCTCAGCGAAGCTGGCCCCCCTACAATCAGCACAAATAAAAACTCAAGTGTGTTTCTTTAGTGCTACGTTTGTGCTGTTTTGTGCCGCAAAAAATTACGTTTGTGCTGCTTTTATTTTGAAGATATTAGCAATTGTTTTTTTCCAGACTATGACATCATCTAGCCCCCCTACAAGCCCAAATTACACAAAACTGGTCTCATTGGTTAGTGCTAAGTTTGTGCTGTTTTGTGCTGCTAATATTTCCGTTCTATCTTTTATCGTTTTTGCGTTATTAATGATTTATTAAAGGTCACCAAAGGTCACACAGCCCCCCTACAATCAGCACAAAGAAAAACTCAAGTGTCTTTCTTTAGTGCTACATTTGTGCTGTTTTGTGCCGCAAAAAATTACGTTTGTGCTGCTTTTATTTTGAAGATATTAGCAATGTTTTTTTTACAGACTATGACATCATCTAGCCCCCCTACAACACCCAAATGACACAAAACTGGTCTTGTTGGTTAGTGCTACGTTTGTGCTGGTTTGTGCTGCTAATATTTTTATTTGTGCTGTTATGCTTTTAAAGTCATAACAGTTTATTTATTTTTTTCAAACCCCACTCACTTTGCCCACCTTACAATCAGCACAAATAAAAACTCAAGTGTGTTTCTTTAGTGCTATGTTTGTGCTGTTTTGTGCTGTTTAAATTTCCATTCTATCTTTTATCGTTTTTGCGTTATTAATGATTTATCAAAGGTCACCAAAGGTCACACAGCCCCCCTACAATGCCCAAATGACACAAAACTGGTCTCATTGGTTAGTGCTACGTTTGTGCTGTTTTGTGCTGCTAAAAAAATATTTGTGCTGTTATGGTTTTTGAGTTATAACATTTTTTTTGTTTTTTTCAAATCCCACTCACCCCCCCCCCCCCCTTACAATTAGCACAAATAAAAACTCAAATGTTTCTTTAGTGCTATGTTTGTGCTGCTAATATTTTTATTTGTGCCGTTATGGTTTTTAATATATAGCAGCTTGTTTTTATTTGATAATAACCCACTCACTTTGCCCCCCATGTTATTAAATCTTAAAAACAAACATACTATTTGTAAAGTTAGCCCATTTTTTTTTTTCATTTTAATGTGAAAGATGATGTTACACCGCACAAATCGTGAGAGAATCGTGATCTATCCTCTAAGCAAAAAAATTGCAGTTGTCATTTTAGCCAAAAATGTTGCAGCTCTACACTGTGCAAAGACCACCATAGAGTAATTTTCTAGCAAAAAACAAATGATGATTTTTTTTTCTCAGTCTGCTGCAGTGTGTCAGCTTGTATTTATAATGGCCGCTCTGTATGTAGCTTCTGACAGGCTGTGCAAGCAGGCCCGTATCTCCGGAACCATAAATGATAGCCATCCCATATTTTGACCAGTTGTGGGGTAGGTCTTCAACTGCCTACCCACCAAATGTGGGGGTTCTGTGACCTGTGGTCATCGAGCTCCACCCCCCGAAGTCTATCTAGGCAAATGGGCCTATCTTGAGAAAGGGGCCTGGAGCTGCAGCTCTATCAGCCCCTATGTTAATCTGGCCCTGTGACTGAGTAATTGTCATTCAAAATGTGAGAGCACCGAAGGCTAAAAATTGGTCTGGTTATTAAGGGGGTTTATGTGCCCAGTGGTCAAGTGGTTAAATTACACACAGGTGGACTCTATTTACTAATAAGGTGACTTCTGATGGCAATTGGTTCCACTAGATTTTAGTTGGGGGTATCCGAGTAAAGGGGGCTGAATACAAATGCCCCCCACACTTTTCAGATATTTGTTTTATTTTATTTATTTTATCAGTTTTCTTCAACTTCACAATTATGTGCCACTTTGTCATCAAATAAAATCCCAATAAAATACATTTACCTTTTTGGTTATAAAATGACAAAATGTGGAAAATGTCAAGGCGTGTGAATACTTTTCTTTATCGGACACCAAGGGACACAGAGCCTCTTAATCATTACATAGTGGGTTGTATGGTCACCAGAGATGATTGGACACTGGCACAACCAATCAAATACAGTTCCCCTCCATATAACCCCTCCCATCAGGGAAGTACCTTAGTTTTTTCGCCAGTGTTTAAGGTGTTGAACGCGAGTAAGATGTGCTGAAGCAAGCTCTTCCAAAGAGACCCTATGAGGGTAGAGAGCTACACTGTGAGTCCATCCAAGATGCTTAATTTTATTACGCCAAAGTTGGATGGTATACGGACTCATGGACAAGGTGTCGCCTGTAATGTCTCTCTTCAGAGGACTGGGCTCTGGGGTCCAGCACTTTCACTCTATATGCTAAAAGTCCTGGGAGAGCCTTTTACAAGGCCCAGGGAAGAGGCCTCCTTTAAGTATGAACCCATACCCCTGAAGGTTGGCACACAGACCCCGCCGTGATGGGGGAAGATTGATATCTGCCTGGCAGAAAATCTACAGCGGGGACAAGGTGTGTTAGGAAAAAGTCCTTAGTTTTAAACTTAAGGACCTTTCCTATTTAGCGCGGGTGTAATTTTTGAATCCGCCACTGGGGGGGAGTAAAGAGCTGAGTTGTGACTCACCAAGCTCCAACGAAGTGTCAGTCCAAGCGACAGCACACTCCTTCCGCTGCAAGCTCTGCCTTAGACATTGCCCTCCCTGTCCTTCCAGATAAGGACTGGAGGATCTCCCATACAAAGTAGAATGCCATTAACCGCACAGGGGTGCAGAGGATGCCCCTAGGCCGCGCGTGTGCAAGGGGGCATGCTTTATTATGGTCTCAATGGCAGGGGGCAGGCCTGAATAGGCACGGGACGCCCATGCGCGGCCACGCTTTATAACGGAAGTCAGGCAGGAAGGAAGAACCCAGGGCTGGTGCAAGGATTTTTGACACCCTAGGTGAAACCTCAATTTTCCACCCCCTTTTCCCTATTCATGTAAACCCCACCTTTTTAATGAAGCACCTATCAAATGCAGCCTCACCCGCGCCCATCAAATTCAGCCTTACCCACGCCCATCAAATTTCACCTCACCTGCACCCATCAAATACAGCCTCACGGTGCCCATCAAATACAGCCTCACCTGTGCCCATCAAATACAGCCTCACCTGTGCCCATCAAATACAGCCTCACCTGTGCCCATCAAATACAGCCTCACCTGTGCCCATCAAATACATCCTCACCCGTGCCCATCAAATACAGCCTCACCCGTGCCCATTAAATACAGCCTCACCCGCGCCCATCAAATACATGCTCACCTGTGCCCATTAAATACAGCCTCACCCGCGCCCATTAAATACAGCCTCACCCGCGCCCATTAAATACAGCCTCGCCCACGCCCATTAAATACAGCCCCACCCACGCCCATCAAATATAGCCTCACCCGCGCCCATCAAATACAGCCTCACCCGCACCCATTAAATACAGCCTCACTCGTGCCCATCAAATATAGCCTCACCCGCGCCCATTAAATACAGCCTCACTCGTGCCCATCAAATACAGCCTCACCCGTGCCCATCAAATTCAGCCTCACCCGCGCCCACCAAATACAGCCTCACCCGCGCCCATCAAATACAGCCTCACCCGCGCCCAAAAAATACAGTCTCACCTGCGCCCAACAAATACAGCCTCACCCGCGCCCATCAAATAGTCTCACCTGCGCCCAACAAATACAGCCTTACCCGCGCCCATCAAATTCCATCTCACCCGCGCCCATCAAATAGAGCCTCGCCAGCGCCCATCAAATAGAGCCTTGCCAGCGCCCATCAAATACAGCCTCGCCAGCGCCCATCAAATAGAGCCTCACTAGTGCCCATCAAATACAGTTTTGCCCGCGCCCATCAAATACAGCCTCGCCCGTGCCCATCAAATACAGCCTCGCCCGCGCCCATCAAATACAGCCTTAGCCCGCGCCCATCAAATACAGCATGCGCCCATCAAATACAGTCTCGTCCGCGCCCATCAAATACAGTCTCGCCCGCGCCCATCAATGCCGATTCACCACTGCCCATCAATGCAATCAGTCCCTGGGGGGGGGGGGGGATTTGGCAGACATTTTAGTATACATATACACACACATTTAAAAAAAATGTCATTGTCATCACATATACAATGTACAGCAGTTTTACTCACCACATCAACTTGAACGGTGACCCTGTGATTGCTGTGTACCTGCCTGCTGCCTCTGTGTCGGTGGCACGTTGCCTCTTCTAGGCGTCACCTCTCCCCGGGCACCACTCTAAATCCCATGATGCATCGCATCCATGTTTGCTCCAGACTGACACAGTGTCAGGAAAGCGTGGGGGGGGGGGCCCTGTGCTGTGCAGCTGGACACTGTAGAGCAGAGAGCGACATCGGAGCGAACTGTGGACACATGTCACACAGACAGCAGAGAGGGAGGGGCTGCTGCCTGATTAAAAAAAAAACTCGGAGCGGACAGCGTACAAGGGGCTGCTGGACACTGACACCAGGACATGACAAATCAAAGAGCGGAGAGCGCCGGAGGCTTGCAGCCGGGACCCATGCCATGTGACACTGATGCCAGAGCGCCGAGCGGAGATATCGAGCGGCGCTAGGGGGGGGGGGGGGGACTGACAGCGCTGCTTATGTCAGGGCGGCTGGTGGATTGTGTGGAAGCTCTGTGGAGCAGAGAACAGTTCGGGAGTAAAATAACCAGTGGCCGGGCGCCCTAGGCGGTTGCCTAGTCCGCCTAGTGGTAGCGCTGGCCCTGGAAGAACCTCACGTGCCTGGAGCTTGCCCCACAGCAGCGTTTAAGGGCATTTAAGTTCTCCATGTGGTTGGCTGAGCACTCCCCAAAAGATAAGACACCCACTCTGGCATGAAACTGTGTGTTATTAGTTGCATACTTAAAGGGGTTGTAAAGGTTTGTTTTTTATTTTCTAAATAGGTTCCTTTAAGCTTGTGCATTGTTGGTTCACTTACCTTTTCGTTCCATTTCCCTTCTAAATGTTTTTTTTTTTCTTTGTCTGAATTTCTCACTTCCTATTCCTCCTCAGTAAGGTGTTCCGTAAGTTGTTCTGGCTGATTAACCACCGCTCGGATGATGGTGGCAAGCTTACTGAGGAGCAACAGGAAGTGAGAAATTCAGACAAAGAAAAAAAAAACATTTTAGAAGGGAAATTGAAGGAAAAGGTAAGTGAACCAATGCAATATATGGGGGACATGGCTGCAATATGTGGGGTGACATGGCTGGATATTTGTGGTGGGACATGTCTGCATTTGGGGACACATTTAAAAAAAAAGTATCGGTATTCGATATCGGCGACTACTTGAAAAAAAGTATCGGTACTTGTACTCGGTCCTAAAAAAGTGGTATCGGGACAACCCTGATATCAAACAATTTTGCCACATTTTTGGGATCATTGTCATTTTCACAGCAAAAAGTGCTATAAAAATGTACTGATTACTGTGAAAATTACAATTGCCGTTTAGGAGTTAAAGGAACCTATTTAGAAAAACAAAGAAAACCTTTACAACCCCTTTAATTCTAGATTGCTAAACTAGCACAGTAGTATATGGATTTGTTGGTACCTTTCGCTTTGCTTGGCATTATGTCTCTTCCCAAAGAAGGGGCGCTAGACACCCCCCCCTCTCGCCACCATCCGGTGCTTCTCTGAGCTCTCCCATCGGGGGCCCAGAGAGATGATCGCCATCCGCCGGATGTGAAGCATAGAGATGACTGGTGACCAGATGGTCCTCGTAAGTAAACAAACCGCAATTGCAGCTTGTAAGAATGAGATCTGTGAATTTTTTTCACAATCTCATTCTTTCCAGCCTGGAGGAGAGATGTGACGTCTTATTGACCCTGCATCTCTCCATAAAGAGGACCTGTCACACACATTCCTATTACAAGGGATGTTTACATTCCTTGTAATAGGAATAAAAAATTAAAAAAATGTAAAAAAAAGTGTAAAAAATAAGTAAAAGAAAAAACGCCCATGTCCCCGTTGGCTCGCGCTCAGAAGCGAACGCACACGTAAGTCCCTCCCACGTATGTAAACGTCATTCAAATCACACATGTGAGTTATCGCCGCGTGCGTTAAAGCTTGTGCAATAATTCTAGCTCTAGACCTCCTCTGTAACGCTAAACTAGTAACCTGTAAAAAATTTAAAGCGTCGTCTATGGAGATTTTTATGTAACGAAGTTTGCCGCCATTCCATGAGTGTGCGCAATTTTAAAGCATGACATGTTAGGTATCTATTTACTCGGCGTAACATCATCTTTCATATTTTAGAAAAAAATTGGGCTAACTTTACTGTTTTATTTTTTTTTATTCATGAAACAGCGTTTGAAAAATTATTGTGCAAATACCGTGCAAGATAAAAAGTTGCAATGACCGCCATTTTATTCCCTAGGGTGTCTGCTAAAAAAAAACATATATAGTGTTTGGGGGTTCTGAGTAATTTTCGAGAAAAATAATGATTTGGATTTGTAGGAGAGGAGTGCCAGAATAGGCCCGGTATGGAGGTGGGTTTTAAAGCCCAGTATTGAAGGGGTTAAACAGAGTGTCTATGGGGCTGGTTAGAGTGGATGATGTCACAGCTAGTGCCCAGAGCTTTACAATAAATGATTTTGGTTCCTTCTCTATAAATTGCTCTCACGCCCACATGATCTACTTGTTTATACATCAAAACGTAGGTATTATGTGTTTCGTTTTGTGATACGCCTTTTTCTTTTGGCTGGCTGAGCTTCCAAATGACAAGAGTTCTACACTTTCTTCCATTGACTGTCCTGTATAAAATTCTTCTGATTTAGACATTAATGGCTGTGTGTTATTTTTAGGGGACAGGAAATGTACACTGTTATACAAGCTGTACACTCACTACACAACATTGTAGCAAAGTGTAATTTCTTCAGTGTTGTCACATGAAAAGATACAAGAAAAGATTTACACAAATGTGAGGGGTGTACTTACTTTGGTGACATGCTGTATGTGATCTCCCGCACACAGAGGGGTGTACTCACTTTTGTGAGATGCTGTATATATTTATTGTGGTCTATAAGTGGTTACATCACACGTGGCGTGTGCTGAGGTCTGCAGCAATGAAGGATTTTTATATTTGTAACCTTAATGTAAATCTAGACAGTTGAGGGGGGTCTAATATTCCCGCTGGGTGGAGTATGCGATCCCCTTACTTTCAATATCACCCCAATCGAGGCGTGATTTTTGCTGCGATTGTCGCCTGACCAATCGCGGGACTGCTTTTGGGAAACAGGAGTCCCGTCATTTTGTTTGTGTGATTTGTGATGACAATATTGTCCCATGATTGGGGTGCCATTGAAAGTAACGGGATCACAAGCGTGTCGCTCGTTTTGCAGAAATTCAGGAAATTGCAGTAATTCCGCCCGCGATCCGGAACGCCTAGGTGTGATCGCTGCCAAAGCTGAGCGTCTTCTATCAGTTGATAGGCTCACCTTCTGTAAATTCTGGGGAACATTTTCTTCCTCAAAACATTCCACACGTTGTCTTCATTCTTTATTCCACCGCTAATATATACTCCGCATTGACCTTGTATAGCGCTTTTCTGTCTGAGGACTCCAAGTATTGGAGATGGCGTTGGCCGGGAATCGAACCCGGGTCATCTGCTTAGAAAGCAGCTATGCTTACCACTGCACCACCAACGCAAAAGTAGCATGTAGTGTGGGAGGAAACCGGAGTACCCGGAGGAAACCCACGCAAGCACAAGGAGAACATGCAAACTCCATGCAGATAGTGTCCTGGTCAGAATCTGAAATAAGGACCCCAGTGCTGCAAGGCTCACCACTAAGCCTCTGTGCTGCCCATATGCGGCCTCTGTTCTCTAAGGCCCGCCCCCCGCTGAGCGGGGTATATCACTTATGTTCACTAAAAATGCCTTCAGAAGAAAGCCAAACTTATCCTAATCTACAATATATAACACTCCTGTAATAAAACACACCCAAATAACAATAAAGAGGGTTACACCTCAAAAACATACCGGCCTCCAACCTCCCTTTAGCCGGTCCAACACGCACCTCAAATATATACCGGCCTTTAACCTCCTCTTATAGCCGGTCCAACACATGCCTCAAAAACATACCGGCCTCCAACCTCCCCTTAGCCGGTCCAACACACACCTCAAAAATATACCGGCCTTCATCCTCCTCTTATAGCCGGTCCGACACACGCCTTAAAAACATACTGGCCTTCAAACTTCACAACATAATCAATTTCTTTATGACAATCGACAATAAATAGATCAGACCTATCACCTGTACAAAATGTGCTTGAGATGTTGGTGGTAAATGGCCTGCTAGGCCTGGGGGGAACCAAACCAAGTCCTCCAAAAGTTGCCAAGAGTGTAAATGTAGACATTATGCTTTAAGGTTAATCAAAAATATCACATTCTAAAGGGAAAGGTAGAACAAGGGAAGGGGAGTATGGAAGAGGCAGAGAGGGAGGTAAGAAGGGGGGATGGAAGGTTGCGGGTAGGGAAGGGGTTTGGGGGTCCCCCCAAACCCTCACACCCTTCTTTCTCCAACCTTCCCTTCTCCCCCTTTCCTCCATCTCTCCCTCTTCCATACCCCCCCTTTTTTCTACCTTTCCCTTTAGAGTGTTATATTTTTGATTAACCTTAAAGCTTAATGTCTACATTTACACTCTTGGCAACTTTTAAAGGGCTTGGTTCGGTTCCCCTCGGGCCTAGCAGGCCGTTTACCACCAACATCTCAGACACTTTTTTTTACAGGTGATTATGTTTGGGCAATGTATTGTCAAACCTTAAAGCTTCTGCAGAAGCTGCAGAAAGGTAAATAGAGGGCTGATAGGAAGACCCTCCGTTACTGGAGTGGCAGCCGCCACCAGTGTAGGGACCTGTGTTGGTACAGCCGTACCTGGCCCCTGGGAGGGTCCCTCCAAACTTTTTGTTGAGTCTTCTTCTAGGACAAGCCAATTGTCTTGTTTGTCCAGCTACGTTGATAGTTGGTGATTCAGAAGCTGCTTATGAGAATCTTTTAAGAGATTGATGACGTAGTGGATTCCTGTCTTGATGGTTTGAAATGAAGATCCTCTCCCTCATATTCACTAGCAACTCCTCCTCTTCTCATCGCCTAGTTTACATTTTCTTCCAACATTTTGGCCATCTTCCATCCCAAGAAAGCTGCACCCCTCCCATTTAAGTGCAATCCGTCGCTACTATAAAGATGGTAACGGCCTGAAAAGTCAGTCCAGTTCGCCATGAAGCCAAACCCCTCCTCCCTGCACCAGTTCCTCAGCCACTTGTTAAGTACCATAAGCTCTTGCTGTCTCTGTGGTGTGGCTCGAGGTGCAGGCAGTATTTCAGAAAATATTGCCTTGGGGGACCTTTTCTTCAATATGGCCCCCAAGTCCCTGAAATCATTTTGTAGGGCGCTCCATCTTTCTCTAACTTTGTCATTGGTACCGATATATACCATGACAGCTGGGTCCTCTCCAGCACCATCCAATAATCTGTCCATGCAATCTGCAATGTTCCGAACCCGAGCGCCCGGTAAACAACATACTGTTTGGCGATTATGGTCTTTTTGACAGATTGCCCTCCGTATTCTTTCAATAACTGAATCCCCTACCACTAGTATGTGCCTATCCTTTCTGGTAACCTTGCCCCCATCTTCGTCACATGCTGGTGAAGTCTCCGTGGGAACGTCGTATTCAGGCAGTGTCTTTGTGTGAGCCTCACATGCTGGTGAAGTCTCCGTGTGAGCCTCACATGCTGGTGAAGTCTCTGTGTGAGCCTCACATGCTGGTGAAGTCTCTGTGTGAGCCTCACATGCTGGTGAAGTCTCCGTGTGAGCCTCACATGCTGGTGAAGTCTCCGTGTGAGCCTCACATGCTGGTGAAGTCTCCGTGTGAGCCTCACATGCTGGCGAAGTCTCCGTGTGAGCCTCACATGCTGGCGAAGTCTCTGTGTGAGCCTCACATGCTGGCGAAGTCTCTGTGTGAGCCTCACATGCTGGCGAAGTCTCTGTGTGAGCCTCACATGCTGGCGAAGTCTCTGTGTGAGCCTCACATGCTGGCGAAGTCTCTGTGTGAGCCTCACATGCTGGCGAAGTCTCTGTGTGAGCCTCACATGCTGGCACATTTCCAAACTACCATTCAGGGACACCCCCTTACCAAAAATCAGCTTGTGCTGTAACGAATCACAGCACAGTGATTGGACACAAGAAGTGGGATTTATGATTTCTCCAATCACAAGCAGGGGGCGGGGATTGTGCTCCTCCAGGCATTCCCGGTCAGGACAAGTACTGTCAGTGAGTAAAGTGGTGATATGGTGGCCTTTTTTGGGGGCATTAGTTTGGCTTGGGGGGTGGCTGTGTCAGTTTCATTCCGGGACACTGTATTGTGCTGGAATGAAGGTGCCCGGGACAGACCTGCAAAATGTGGGACTGTCCCGGGCAATCCAGGACACGTAGTCACCCTAGAGATCAGTGAATTTTTTTTCTCGAGATCATGCTTTCCAGCCTGGAGAAGGGTGGGGTCTTATTGACACTGCATCTCTCCATAAAGAGAACCTGTCACAATAGATTCCTATTACAAGGGATGTTTACATTCCTTGTAATAGGAATAAAAGTGATTAAAAAAAATAATCTAAAACATAAGTGTAAAAATAAAAATATAAAAATAAATACGCCCCCGTCCCGGTGCCATTCAAACTACACATGTGAGGTATCGTCGCATGCATTAGAGCATGTGCAAGAATTCTAGCACTAGACTTCCTCTGTAACCCTAATCTAGTAACCTGAAAATAAATTTAAAGTGTTGCCTATGGAGATTTTTAAGTACGGAAGTTTGGCGCCATTCCATGAGTGTTTGCAATTTTAAAGTGTGACATGTTAGATATCTATTTACTCGGGGTAACATAATATTTTGCATTATACAAAAAATTGGGCTAACTTTACTGTTTTGTTATTTTTAAATTCATGAAAAAAAAATCCTAAAAAAAATTGTTTAAAAAATTATTGCGCAAATACCGTGCGAGACAAAAAGTTGCAATGACCGCCATTTTATTCCCTAGGGTGTCTGCTAAAAAAAAACATATATAATATTTGGGGGTTCTGAGTAAATTTCTAGCAAAAAAATTATGATTTGTACATGAAGGAGAGAAGTGCCAGAATAGGCCCGGTATGGACGTGGTTAAAGGATCACTAAAGATACTTTTTTTTAAAAATAACAAACATGTTATACTTACCTCCACTGTGCAGCTCGTTTTGCACAGAGTGGCCCCGAACTTGGTCTTCTGGGGTCCCTCGGCGGCTGTCTCGGCTCCCCCCGCAAGACTCAACACCTTCATGCGAGCGTGCTCGCATGGTGTTAAGTTCTTCCGGGCGCGCTCCCGTGATTCAGCCGGTGGCCATAGCCGCTCACTATCACTCGGCCCTGCCCCCGGCGAGCTGCATCATTGGATGTGATTGACAGCAACGTGAGCCAATGGCTGCACTGCTTTCAATCCATTAACTGTAACCAATCAACGGCCAGGCTGAGCGCCGAAGAGGATGTCGGGGCTGGGGGGGGCGTTATTGTCGGATGTTTTTTTGCCTTAATGCATAGAATACACTAAGATGAAAAACTTTTACCTTTATAACCCCTTTAAGTTGTATCTAAAAACAGTGTACAAAGCAGGACAACTACAGCAGTATATAAGTTGCTTTTGAAGTAAGGTGCACATGGAAGGGCTTTGCACATCACAAAAACAGAAGATTTCCCAGCACACTTACCAGCTAGTCGGCAAATAAATCAAAAAGGCACAATCTAACACTTGACATTAAAACAGAGGTCTTAGTTGCAAACATTTGCAAATGGGGAAGCTGCACTACTTTGCCTAGGCTGTTCTGAAAGTGCGGTCCTAAGGCGTCGTTCACACAAGGCGTATGAATCCATACCCTGTGTGAGGGGTACAAGCGCTCTGTGCATCCCCCTGCAGGCAGTCACATTGCACACATTTGCAAATGTATGTGGAAGCTGCACTGCCTCGTCAAGGCTCCTCTGTACAGTGCAGTTTTTTTTTTTTTTTTTTTTTTCAAAGTATTTTATTTTCAAAAAATTACAATAAATCACAATACATATTGTTTTTTTTAAATATTTTTTTGGATGTGGGCTTGCTGGCTGGCATCCTGATGTGGGTGGGCTTGCTGGCTGGCACCATATTGTGCTTGGGCTTTCTGGCTGGCACCCTGATGTGGGTGGCTCTTTTGTACAGTGCAGTTTTTTTTGTATGTGGGCTTGCTGGCTGGCACAATGCTGCAGGTAGGTTTGCTTGCTGGCACCCTTCTGTGGGTGGTCTTGTTGGCTGGCACCCTGATGTGGGTGGGCTTCATGGCTAGCAACCTGCTGCTGGTGGCTTACTGGCTGGCACCATACTGTGCGTGGGCTTGCTGGCTGGGCTCCTTTTTTTTAAATCTTTGTACATCGGATCAAATCACCCCAGTTCTTGTATTTTCAGGTCTCATATCATCACAATTCTTTCACCTTCCCACTTCAGATCACCCCATCACTGTATCACCCTGAATGCCTGTACACCTCTGCATCTCTGTTCTCTTCAAACCCCCCGACACACATATCTGTACCCCCTGCACATCTGTTCCCCCTCTGTACCCCCTGCACATATGTTTCGCCCCCTCCACACACACACACACACACACACATATCTGTTCCCCCTCTGTACCCCCCTGCACACCTGTCCCCCCCCAGGTGGCTTGCTGGCTGGGGATATGTGTGATATGTGGATATGCTGGGAACAGATATGTGTGTGTGTGTGTGTTTCGCCCCCTCCACACACACACACACACATATCTGTTCCCCCTCTGTACCCCCCTGCACACCTGTCCCCCCCCAGGTGGCTTGCTGGCTGGGGATATGTGTGATATGTGGATATGCTGGGAACAGATATGTGTGTGTGTGTGTGTTTCGCCCCCTCCACACACACACACACACATATCTGTTCCCCCTCTGTACCCCCCTGCACACCTGTCCCCCCCCAGGTGGCTTGCTGGCTGGCACCCCGATGTGGGTTGGCTTGCTGGCTGACACCCTGATGTGGGTGGGCTTGCTGGCTGGCACCCCGATGTGGGTGGGCTTGCTGGCTGGCACCCTGATGTGGGTGGGCTTGCTGGCTGGCACCCTGTTGTTTGTGGGCTTTCTGGCTGACACCCTGATGTGGGTGGCTTTCTGGCTGGCACCCTGCTGTGGGTGGGCTTGCTGGCTGGCACCCTGCTGTGGCAGGCTGACCTTCTGCTGTGGGTGGGTCTGCTGGCTGGCACCCTGATGTGGGTGGCTTGCTGGCTGGTACCCTGCTGTGATTGGGCTTGCTGGCTGGCACCCTGCTATGGGTAGCTTGCTGGAACCCTGCTGTGGGTGGCTTGCTGGCTGGCACCCTGATGTGGGTGGGCTTGCTGGCTGGCACCCTGCTGTGGTTGGGCTTGCTGGAACCCTGCTGTGGGTGGCTTGCTGGCTGGCACCCTGCTATGGGTAGCTTGCTGGAACCCTGCTGTGGGTGGCTTGCTGGCTGGCACCCTGATGTGGGTGGGCTTGCTGGCTGGCACCCTGATGTGGTTGGGCTTGCTGGAACCCTGCTGTGGGTGGCTTGCTGGCTGGCACCCTGCTGGCAGGCACTGTCAACTAAACACTAAACACTAAATACTAAATACTAAATACTAAACACTAAACACACAACATACACACAACACACTACACACTACATGTTGACAGGCATGACAGTACAGGTTGACAGCAAGACAGGCCTCCTCACAGCCTGTCGATGTTTAAGAATCCAGGAATGTGTATTTTTCTTCCTGGAATTTCCAATGCCTTTACATCGATCGCTGATGGAGGAAGTTGACAGGTTGTTTCCATGTCCATGTCCAAGGGCTGCAAAATGAAAAGACAAATATGAGATTCTGTATTCATAGATCTATGACCTCAGTAAATATCAGGATATTGCTTAAAGTCCAATTCCAGAAACACGTATAAATTATCTTTTGCAGTATTTGTGTTTGTATGTGTGGGGGGGGGGGGGATTGTTTGCCTAGGGGTAGAGGAATAAGATGTAATAATTTATTCCTTGCTTTGGACAGCCTTCATTTATGCAACCGGTCCCTCACAGACCCTCTCTAAAGCTTTCCCAGCCCCGGTCACATGCTCACCCCTCACATACAATGTAGGACTGATAGGCCTGTATTGTACATGGTGATGCAGAGAGGTTAGGGCGAGGTTCCTCTTTCTCTGCCCCTAGAGCAATAAAACATTAGAGTGCAGGGTGGGTGGGGGTGGTGGTTGCCGACTGTGCAATTTTTTTATTTTTTAAATTGGGCTTTAACATTGACCAACTTCTTTAATACGACTTGAAACCTTCTTTCCATGCAGTGGAGGGGCAGATAGGATACAAATCTAGAAGCAAACTACATGTCTGGTCCCATGCCTTCCACCACACCATGATGGTCGAAGCCAAAGGTCCTAGACAGCCCAGAGATTGTATTATGAACCATTGCACCTTCTCACTTCAACTGTCACTCCCAGCTGTGCACCAATGGGGCTTATTTACTAAAACAGGAGAGTGTAAAAACCTGGTGCAGCTCTGCATGGTAAGCAATCAGCTGGCTTTTTTTTTGTCGAAGCGTTATTGAACAAGCCAAAAGTTAGAAGCTGATTGGCTACCATACACAGCTGCATCAGATTTTTCACTCTCCAGTTTTAGTTAATCATCCCCATTGTGTCTGATGCATAGAAAGTTTCATTCTTATTTACTATTCCCGTAGAAAATGAAATACAGTGGAACCTCGGATTGTGAGTAACGCGGTTAACGAGTGTTTCGCAATACGAGCACTGTATTTTTAAAGATCGTAACTCGGTTTGCGAGTGTTGTCTCGCAAAACAAGCACAATTCAATCGGTGTGCAGTACCGCGTTTGGCCGGAGGTGGGGGGTACCAGAGCCGAGACAAGCCAAACAGCGCTGATCGCCGTTGTTTGAAAATGCGCCGAAAGGCTAACCTCGGCAAACCTCGGAAACTGAGTCTTTGCAAGGTCAACCAAGGTGTCCTCGGGCATTTTCTTGACGTTTCCGAGGCTCTCCGGCACACACCTACCTCTGGCCACATGTGGTATTGCATGCCATTGAAGTCAATGCGGAACAAATTATTTTAGTTTCCATTGACCTCAATGGGGAAATTCACTTTTATTTGCGAGTACTTTGGATTACAAGCATTCTCCTGGAATGGATTATGGTTGTAATCAGAGGTTCCACTGTATTGACTGATTAGTCTGTGAGGTTTTCCTGCAGGCTGGGATATGTTTGTATCCCCTACATTAGCTGTAAGTGTGTAATAATCTTTTTTTTGAATCCTCATCCTATAAAGATTTGTGTACTTACCTGGGCTACTGAGAAAGGTGGCCGTCCTTTCCCTTGTTCCAGCGACTTCCAATTGATGAGCCTCATGAATAAATGCCGTCTTATGTCTCTGCCGACTCCAAGCCTCTTGTCCGGACATTTGCATAGAAGCTATAAAAGAGAAATTAAGAGTTATTTTGCATTCATTATGCACTTTTTAGAAAAGAAAAAAAAAACATTGACTACAGTGCGTCTCCTCCTGGGCGGTCCTTTCACCCATTGGACGATCATAGCATGTGAAGACACATATAGCCAATGAGTACACTTTATGATGTGCCGCCATTAGATCGCTTCTAACTCCCTGAGCTCTTTAGATTGGCGGTGACACTTAAAGTAGAATTACAGCCACATGATAAGGGAGGAGTTTGGATTTTTTAGGATCTTTTTTTTCTTCTCATTAACATAATTTATCAGCACAGGGCGATAAAAGCAGTTTAATGAATGGGGTTGGAAAGGGTTAGAACCTCTCTGTTAGGTTGTGGTTGCTTTCTGTGTCCCTCCTTGGCGGGATTTCCGTGTCCCCAGGACAGGATATGAAACAAATGTCCACAACAGGGTCACAGACAAGATTAAAATGACAGGTGATCTAATCCTCCCTACTATGTTCAAAACAATAGTAAATGGAGAGGAGTTCTGCTTTAATAACCTCATAAAGTGATTGGCCCCATGTGGCATCTTCTGAGCCCTCAGCTCCAGGATGAAGTATTCCCATTGGATGTTCACCATGGGATGAAGAAGACTTGGCAACCCCCCCACATTATACCCCTAAAGCAGGAGCAGTAGGCCTATAAACCTTCCCTGTGCCTGTTCAGAATTAGAAAACGTCTTGTACTTACTCCATCTATGAAGTTCTTCAGGTGTTGATCCATGTCCGGGGGGCAAACTGGATGTTCATAATTCACAGCCTTCCTGTATACCTGGGTGTTACGGTTACAGAATGGCTTGGTGCCGGTAGCCATGATGTATATGACAACTCCCATGGAAAACCAGTCGGGTTCAAACTGGTAGAAGTCGCCGTTTATAACCTGCCAATCAGAGAAGAGAAATCAGTTACTTAATTCCTACAAACTTACATTCCTTTTATAGGAGAAACAATAATATATATTTATTGAACATGTATTCTAAGGGAGGCATTTACAAAGCAGCAGTATGTCCTTCCTGTGACAATAGCGCTACATTAATAAAAATGACATTCATAAAGCACAGCGGTGGAATTGGGACTGTGAGTGCTATTACGGGGAATGGGTGTAAACATTTAAAAAAAAGATCTTGAGCGAGAGCCTAGTCATGTGACTCACCCTAATCAAATCAGGGGTCTCTTTGTTATGCCAAGTATACAGAACTTCATAGGATACCACAGGCTCTACACAGTGGCATGCATTTAATGAATGGGCTGTAATTCTGCAGAGTGTAACAGAGAGCAGGTAGTGATATCTGCTCTCCAGCAGAAATCATTGGAACATTAACCTTGATGTAGCGTTTTACATTTTTATATGTTTACTATTTCATATGTTCGTTATTATAGAGATTGTAGCTGGGCTCACTTTAAGCAAGAGAAATAGCAAAGAACAACCTCTGTGCCCAACAGCTAAACCGGGAGGCAGAGCCGGCCTACACAATGGCTGCCCCCCCCCCCCCCCCCCCCCATGGACATATATTAACACATTATTAAAAAGGGTTTAAGACCCTAATGATTACCAATCAGGTGATTTACATTGCAGTGTTCTGTATACAGTCTAAAATGTTCATATTACAAGTATCAGAGGGATAGTGATTGGATTGTGATATACTGAATAGATGAGGCCTAGTGATGGGTAAAAAGAGCGTGACTTACTTCTGGTGCCATGTATCCAATTGTTCCGGCTACTCCCGTCACTGTCTTATCGCCATGGAGATCCATTACTGCCAATCCATAGTCGGCAATGCGGACGTGGCCTTTGTTGTCCAGAAGGATGTTTTCTCTCTTGATGTCTCTATGAACGATGCCACGCTTGTGGAGGAAGTCCAATCCGCAGAATATTTCCGCCGCAATGAATCTATAAAAGAGAAAAAATATTGATTTTGAAGGAAATACATTTTACAGTCATTAGATTTAAGTAGAAACATTATCCATGGGTAGGGGGAGGGGGTACCTGGCTCTATCCTATTACCGGACCCACCTTTGTGGTTATTTAGGTGACCGTACGGTCGGAGTTCTGGGTATGGCACCTGCTGACCATTTCTGGTTTTACCAGATCCCAGATTCTGGAGTCTCCTGGGAGAACCCATTGGTAGGATCCAGGCTATAAACATGCTTGTGACAGTAATAGGCATGTGACCGGTACTATAAGGCCCCAAGTCTCTCCTCTGCCCTGAAAAGCATCCACAACACTGAGATCTGTGTTTTTGAATGATTTTGATTTCTTTAAAATGTCAGGTCACAATGTCATCACATCCGGGTTACCATAGCCGATCGCAGCTTTGTTCAGCTGACCAGCCAGTGGACGTGGTGGCTGGTCGTCTGGGTCTTCCGGTAGGATGGAAGAGCCTGAGAAAGCTATGGAAGGTGCCGGGAGTGGAGAAAGTCTCCTCCTGCTGCATATAAAACGAATCCAGCAGTTAGTTAGTCGCCACCTCTACAAACCAGTACCAGGGTGATGAGGTACCGGTACATTATTGGTCCAGAAGTGTTAACCCTCTTCATGCTGGTGGTATTCATATATGTCACCTCTAGGTGGGTGGGTCTTAACGCTGAGAGGCCGCATATATGGGTACCAGAATGTAACCAGAGCTGTCCTGAGAATGCACTCCCGGCACAGTTACCGGTGGCTAAAGGAAAGTTCCCAATCTCTACATGCGATTGGGAGCTCTCTGATCATGTGACCACTGTGACAGCCAATCATGACAGTCACACGATCAGAAACCCTGCTCCGTCTCCCGGCATCAGAAACCTCTCCACCTCCTTGGCGGTAATCCTGATTGTGGCTCGGGGTGAATTTTCAGTACCAAAAGCGGTAAGCCCAAGCCACACTCAGGATCGCATCGCAGGATCCAGGCAAAGTTACTTACCTTGTCCCCAGGATCCTGCGATGTCTCCCCGCTGTGTGTGCAGGCCGTGTCTCCTCCACTCCATTCACAGCGCCGAGCGCCATTCCCTGCGAGCGCTGCGACACACGGGGGCAGAGCATGGCGCCAAATTCAAAAAGTAAAAAACACACAATACATACAGTGCACAATAATCTTACAGATTACATTACTGTATACAATTATTTCCAATGGAGTCCAATGGAATTCTAAACCCCTAAAGCCTGGATTGTAAAAGGACATTTCTTCTAAAGATTGCTTTCTATTGTATTGTCATTGTGGTGATGAGACTTACCTTATGACGGAAATCGATAGAGGCGAATACTTTTCGGTGAAATCAAACAGATCCCCTCCAGAGACGTATTCCATAGCGAAACAGGCAGAATGGCGGCTCTGAAAAGTCATGTAAAGCTGGGTGAGGAATGGGCACCCTTCTGCCTTCTGCATGACCTTCAGCTCTGTTTCAATGGCGTCACGTTGATCTGAAGTCTTCACGACGGACTTGATGGCCATGATCTTCTTGGTTGGACTATGAGTTGCCAGAAAGACCTGAATGAGAGAAAAGAGAAAAATCATTTGTGTTATTATAGGAAAGAACGTTCTTCATTATTAGGAAAGGATGGAACTAGCATTGGGGAGGAGTCACAAGTAGTTATTGATGAAGGCTGCGAGGCTCCATGACGGACTGTCTTCTGATATCTATGACAGGGAGAGCTTTCTTCATTTTGTGTTCCCGGCTCCTCCCCTCCATAAGGCACAGTGACATCATTAAGTCTACCAGTAGCTGAATCCGTTTGGGTGGCTGGTACACATTGGCTAGTTACTGGGGAGGGATTTGTTTTGTGGGTGGAGCTAATAATCTAGTTCTAGGTAGGAAAATTAGAACTTACTTGTCCGAATCCTCCTTCTCCGAGCAGACGGTGCAGGATGAAGGTTGATTGGCTGTCACAGCGTGGAGGTCTTACTTGTAACCGGACCGCTTGTATGTTACGGCTCGGGGGAGTCACAAGAGGTGGGACCTCTACTGCTGCATTCCTCATAGGCTTCCTAGATGGAGCGGCATTCCTCATGATGTTTCTTATCGCTGCAACACGTTTCATGGTGTTATTAGTGTCACAGCTCGGAGGAGTCACAAGAGCAGGGACTTGTGCTGCGGCATTTTTCATAGGCATTCTACATGGTAAGGCATTTTTCATGATGTTTCTAATGGCTGTAACACGTTTCATGTTGTTTCTAGTGTCACAGCTAGGGGGAGTCACAAGAGGTGGGACTCCCACTGCCACATTTTTCATGGGCTTTCTAGCTGGTACAGCATTCCTCATGATGTTTCTAATCGCTGCAACATTCATGATCTTATTAGTGTCAGAGCTTTTAGGAATCATCCTTTTCCCTCCTTTCACTGGTTAAAACGCAGAGAAAATCACAGAAAAAAGGTCAGAAGAAGAAATCTCAGGAGCTCAGAAAAACACGTCTTCACTCAGGAGAAGTCAGAACTCTTCTGTGCCCTTCCCTGGTGAGGCTGCTATTTATTGCGGCACTGTCCAATCACATCGCAGTGATGTCACATGACTCCTCCCCCTTATTGCTCCAATCACATCACAGTGATGTCACATGACTCCTCCCCCTTATTCTTGCTCCAATGACATCACTAGTGATGTCACATGACTCCTCCCCCTTATTCTTGCTCCAATGACATCACTAGTGATGTCACATGACTCCTCCCCCTTATTGCTCCAATCACATCGCAGTGATGTCACATGACTCCTCCCCTTATTATCGCTCCAATCACATCGCAGTGATTATTGCTCCAATCACATTGCAGTGATGTCACATGACTCCTCCTCCTTATTTTTGCTCCAATCGCACCGCAGTAATATCACATGACTCCTCCCCTTAGTCTCCCCATAACAAGTTAACGAGTCCAGCTGTTTCAACTGTCAAATTTCAAATTTTCTCTATTCTGCGGGGGAGGGGAGGGGAGATGACAGTTAAGATTTACATTTCTGAAATAAACCAGTTTATTCCGGTTTTACTTCCCATTGATAAATGTCACATTCAGAAACACAATCCCATCCATGAAATGTGCAGTCCTCAGATGGCAAATTTCACAAAGATAACACACCAGGATAAGGATCCTTTTTTTTTTCTTTTACCATGTCAGCTCCGGACGGTTTTAACCCTTTCATGACCAGAACATTTTTGCTATTTAGCACTGTATCATTATGCAACACTCTATACAAATGACATTTACAGTTTCCCCCACAAATAGAGATTTATTTTGGTGGTATTTGATCTCCACTGGGATTTTTATTTTGTTATTATTATTATTTTTTTTTCTAATAATAATATTTTTTATTTTCAGTTATAAAAAATACCACAAAAAATATTTAAAAAAAATCAAATTTCTACATAAATTTAAGCTAAAATGTATTCTGGTTCATGTCTTTGATAAACAAAAAAAAAAGTTTATATTAATTGGTTTCTTTGTTCTAGTGTCTTCAATCTTTTTGGTAAAAAAAATAAAAAAAATTATGAAAAAACACTGAAAATTTAAAAAAGGATTTTTTTTATTTTCCGTTATAAAACATATCTAATACAAAAATAAAAAATAAAGAAAAAAGGCACAATGCTCTCCAGCCCTGGGAGAAAGGTACAATGCTCTGCAGATAAGGCACGATGCTCTGTAGGGAAAAGTGTGATGCTCTGCAGCGAGAAGGCGCAATTTTCTGCAGCCCTGGGAGACATGTGCGATGCTATGCAGAATTACATTTACACTTGGGTAACTGCACAACTTGCAATCATTGGAACTTGACGCAATTTACCTTAACCGCGGTACTTGTCACAATTAGTTAATAGCACCGATGTCAACCACCGTAACTTGGCGCAACTTGCGGAACTTGGCGCAATTCGCGGGACTTGGCACAATTCGCAGAACATTGCGCAATTCGCGTAACATTGCGCAATTTGCGCAATTGACCTTAACCACAGTGCTTGTTGCAATTATATAATAGCGCAAATGACAACCTTCGAAAATTGACGCAATTCGCGGTACTTGACGCAATTCGCGGGACTTGGCGCAATTTGCGGAATTTTACGCAATCGCGGAACTAGATGAAATTTACCTTAACCACAGTGCTTGTTGCAATTCGTTAATAGCGCAGATGCCAACCATCGGATCTTGGCGCAATTTGCAGAACTTGGCGCAATTCGCGGGACTTGACGCAATTTACCTTAACCACAGTGCTTGTTGCAATTATATAATAGCACAAATGACAACCATCGAAACCCGACACAATTCGCGGTACTTGACGCAATTCAGAGGTTTTGGCGCAATTTGTGGAACTTGACGCAATTCGCGGGACTTGACGCAATTTACCTTAACCACAGTGCTTATTGCAATTATATAATGGCACAAATGACAACCATCGAAACCCGACACAATTTGCGGTACTTGATGCAATTCAGAGGTTTTGGCGCAATTTGTGGAACTTGACGCAATTTACCTTAACCACAGTGCTTGTTGCAATTATAAAATAGCGCAAATGACAACCATCAAAACTTGATGCAATTCACCGTACTTGACGCAATTTGCGGGACTTGGCGCAATTTGCGGAACGAGATGCAATTTACCTTAAGGTTTCGTTCTTTTTGCAATTAGTTAATAGTTTAGATGCCAACCATCGAAACTTGATGGAACTTGACGCAATTTGCGTAACTTGATGAAATTCACGGAACTTGCCGCTAGAGGTGCACCGAAATGGAAATTTCAAAACGAAACCGAAATAAAAAAAAATGTCAGGCCGAAATCGAAAAGGACTTTTATTTTTCCCCCTATTTCAATTTTTTTTTAAATAATTGTATGTATTACATGAGACATTTTAATTAGCTTTATTGATTTAAAATAACCAGAATTGAAAAGCTCCAAGTCAATATAATAAAATAACCAAACTTTTATTTAAAAATTGGACAAAAAAACATTGTATATTAATATTAATATATAAAACTTATTGTTGCAAAACAGGAACAATAAATCCAGTAATAAACTCAAACAGCAGCTCTAGACTAAATGGGCAAAATACCATTGTGTTTATTAGCAAACCTGCTATTGGCTATTTCAAAATGCAATAGCCAATCGCAGGTTGGCTATTGTACCCGCCCACTGCCTGCTGTCAGTCAGCAGAGGAGTGGACCTGAAGGAGAACTTACTCCTTCAGCAGGCAGAGGGCGGGTCCAATAGCCAACCTGCGATTGGCTATTGCATTTTGAAATAGCCAATAGCAGGTTTGCTATTTTCAGTTACTGCGGTACGATCTTACCTCCATGAAATGGTATACGGGAAGCGGAGCTGGCAGAGGCCCCACAGATCCGGGCGGTTTTAACCCTTTCATGACCAGAACATTTTTGCTATTTAGCACTGTGCTACTTCAATTGGCAATTGTATCATTATGCAACACTGTATACAAATTACATTTACAGTTTCCCCCACAAATAGAGATTTAATTTGGTGGTATTTGATCTCCACTGGGATTTTTAATTTTGTTATTATTATAATTATTTTTTTAATAATAATATTTTTTATTTTCAGTTGTTATAAAACATATCACAAAAAAAAAAAAAAATTCTACATACATTTAGGCCAAAATGTATTTTTGGTCTTTGATAAACAAAAAAAAAAAAAAGTTTATATTAATTGGTTTCTTTGTTATAGCATCTTTAATCTTTTTGGAAAAAGAATAAATAAAAATTAATGAAAAAACACTGAAAATGTAACCACTTAAGGTTATATATACGTCGGTACTTTAAAGATGGATATCTCGGTAACGGCAACCACAACCAAGGTATCCATCTTTAGCATGAGCGGTCCTGTAAATGATAACGGTGGTCTCTGCAGCGGTTTCACTGCGAGATCACCGTTATCTGCGGCGGGAGAGGGGCAACCCCTCCCACCGCTCTCCCGCACCCTCCGTCGCTTACCGGAGCCGTCAGTAGCGGCGGAGGCGATCGAGTTCTGCTGCCTGCTGTGCCCCCACCCATCCCCATAGCATAGCAGGGCAGAAGTGACGTCAAAACGTCAGTTCCGCCCATGCGTCTTAAAGGCACATTTTTTTGTTGTCATTTTTTCAAATGACAACATTTCCATTTTTTTTTTTTTTTTGCATTTAAGTCTAAATATGAGATGTGACGTCTTTTTGACCCCAGATCTCATATTTAAGAGGACCTGTTATGCTTTTTTCTATTATAAGGGATGTTTACATTACTTGTAATAGGAATAAAAGTGATCAATTTTTTTTTCAGTGTAAAAAATGATAAAATAAATAAAAATAAATAAGAAAACAAAAACGCATACTTGAGTAGCGCCCGCATATGAAAAAGGTGTTCAAACCACACAAGTGAGGTATCACCGCGATCGTTAGAGCGAGAGCAATAATTCTAGCCCTAGTCCTCCTCTGTAGCTGCAACCTATAGAATTTTTTAAACATCGCCTATCGAGATTTTTAAGGGTAAAAGTATGACGCCATGCCACGAGCTGGCGCAATTTTTAAGCGTGACATGTTGGTAACCATTTTACTCGGCGTAATATTATCTTTCACAATATAAAAAATTGGGCCAAATTTATTGCTGTCTTATGTTTTAATTCAAAGTGTTTTTTTTCCAAAAAAAGTGCGCTTGTAAGACCGCTGCGCAAATACGGTGTGACAAAAAGTATTGCAATGAGCACCATTTTATTCTCTAGGTTGTTAGAAAAAAATATATAATGTTTGGGGGTTTTAAGTAATTTTATAGCAAAAAAAATGTTTTAGTCTTGTAAACACCAAATCTGAAAAACACCCAAGGTCCTTAAGTGGTTAATTTAACCATTTCCATACCAATTTTCAGCTTTCAGCGCTGTCGCATTTTGAATGACAATTGCGCGGTCATGCTACACTGTACCCAAACAAAATTGGCATCCTTTTTTCCCCACAAATAGAGCTTTCTTTTGGTGGTATTTGATCACCTCTGTGATTTTTTTTTGCACAACAACGAAAAAAATACTAAAAATTTTGAAAAAAAATACGTTTTTATTTTTTTCTGTTAATTTTTTTGTAAATAAGTTGGTTCTCTCTTTCAATTATGGGCACTGATATGGCAGCACTGATGGGCACCGATGAAGTGGCACTGATGGACACTGATGAGGTAGTACTGATGGGCACCGATGAGGTGGCACTGATAGGCGGCGCTGATATGCTGCACTTATAGGCAGCACTGATGGGCACTCATAGGCGGCACTGATGGGCACTCATAGGCAGCACTTGGCACTCATAGGCAGCACAGATTGAGCACTCATGGGCGGCACTTATGGGTGGCACTGATGGGTACTTATGGGTGGCACAGATGGGCACTGATAGGCAGTGTTGCTCATCTTACTTTAAAAAAGTAATTAGTTACAGTTGCAAATTACTTCTTCGAAAAAGTAATTACGTTAGTGACTCAGTTACTACAATAATAACCTGCTGATCATTCGTCTGTATAGGTGTCCTGCACTTACCATGTTGACCACTAGAT
This sequence comes from Rana kukunoris, assembly GCA_029574335.1. Classification (NCBI taxonomy): domain Eukaryota; kingdom Metazoa; phylum Chordata; class Amphibia; order Anura; family Ranidae; genus Rana; species Rana kukunoris. Next base: position 39,328 of record JAJQKJ010001574.1, read on the forward strand.
GTCGCTGTGTACACTGTGTTGTATAGGGAACATTTGTTCTATGGAACATTTTGTTCCGGCTATGTGTTCCCGGATCATTGATCAGGTTGCGCACACAGTGTGTGTGATCGATGAGAGTTGTTCCCCGGTGATAGGTCAGTGTGAGGCGGATGGGGCTCATTGTATCCAGGGCTCCTTGCGATTGGGAGTTTTCAGACCGCTGTGACAGGCCATCACAGTGGTCACATGATTCTAAAGCGGAGTTCCACCCATATTTATGTTCACAGCGCCAGCAGAAGCAATTACTCTGCTGCCATCTCGTGGCGGTAGATGTAATTGTGGTAATGCCGCCCAAGTAATGGGAACTGCATTACCGTGAGGGGAAGAGTAATCAGGTAGATTACTCGTTACCCTCAAAAGGGGCTGCGTTAGGTAACTGCGTTTATTTTAACTCCGTTACTTACAACACTGCTGATAGGTGGGGTCTGGGCATGGATGGACACTGAGGGGTGGCACTGATGGACACTGTGGGGTGGCACTGATGGATCTATGTTGTCAGTCAGTGGCCATTTGTGGGCACTGATTGGCATCTGTTTTTTATTTTATTTGTTTTTTACCCTTCCCTGGTGGTCCAGTGTTGACATCCGAGGGGGGGCTGCGCTGATAAACAATCAGCGCGAACCCCCCCTGTCAGGAGAGCCGCCGATCGGCGATTGAAATTGAGGGAAAGGCGCGATGCTCTGCAGTAAAAGGCACAATGCTCTGCAGCTCTGTGAGAAAATGCGTGTTCTGCAGTCCTGGGAGAAAGGCGCGATACCCTGCAGTGAAAGGTATGATGCTCTGCAGTGAAAGGTGTGATGCTCTACAGATAAGGTACGATGCTCTGCAGTGAAAGGTGTAATGCTCTGCAGATAAGGTACGATGCTCTACAGAAAAAGCGGGATGCTCTGCAGGGATAGGTGCAATGCTCTGCAGCCTTGGGAGAAAGGTGCTATGCTCAGCAGAAAAAGCATGATGCTCTGCAGCCTTTGGAGAAAAGGGCAATGTTCTGCAGGGAAAGGCGCAATGCTCTATAGCTAAAGGTGCAATGCTCTGCAGTGAAAAGGCGCGATGCTCTGCAGATTTTTGTGTAAATTAGCTTGCTTTTAAGTGTAATTGTAAAAAAGGGCAAAAAAGACGTGATGCTCTGCAGCCCTGGGAGAAAGGCGCGATGCTCTGCAGATAAGGCACAATGCTCTGCAGTAAAAGGCACGATGCTCTGTAGCTCTGGGAGAAAAATGCGCTGTTCAGCAACCCTGGGAGTAAGGCACGATGCTCTGCAGCGAAAGGTGTGATGCTCTGCAAGTAAGGTACGATGCTCTGCAGTGAAAGGTGCAATGCTCTGCAGGAAAGGTGCAATGCTCTGCAGGGAAAGGCGCAATGCTCTAAAGCCTTGGGAGAAAAGTGCTATGCTCTGCAGAAAAGGCACGATGGTCTGCAGCCCTGGGAGAAAGGTGTGATGCTTTGCAAGGAAAGGCTCAATGCTCTGCAGCCTTGGGAGAAAGATGTGATGCTTTGCAGTGAGGAGACGTGATTCTCTGCAGTGAAAGACGCGATGCTCCGCAGACCCCACAACCACAGTCAATGGTTGTGGGGAAGAGACCCTTGTCCCCCATCAACATGGGGTCAAGGTGCTTTAGGGCTTACGAGGGGCTTATCATAATTTGGAAGCCTCTATAACAAGGGGGCCCCCAGATCCCGGCCCCCCCTATGTGAATGAGTATGGGGTACATTGTATATTCTCGCTCCTCCCCAATAGGGCCACAAACTGCAATAAAAGTGGGGGAGACTCTAACCCTTCCCTGCGCTATCTGAAGATAATTCTAAAAACGCTGGGATCGGGTTTATCAATCAATTCTTATTTGTTGGAAAGTAATATTTCAGCGCTGCTCCTTCCTGGGTTGTGCTGATTACTTGAAGTGGAACTAAACCTTACTATCCTTTAAAGCCGAGGAAGCCGCCATCTTGGTTTCTGGTTGATCTGCAGCCGCCATGGTGCTGACACATTTCATGTCTTGACAGTTTGGCACAAGCAACTGTGACCTCCATCATTCCTGGAATGTCTTGACTGTATCTTGTTTAGGGAACAGTTAAATCAATGGAATTTCTTCCACTTTAATTGCAGACGCCCCTCCCTAGTGGCATGAGAGACCCCACTTGGGGCCTTTACTCCGCCTTGTTTGCTTCCCTTTAGACCCCTTTCACACTGGGGTGTTTTTCAGGCACTTTTGAGCTAAAATTATTGCCTGTAAAGCGCCCTAAAAACGCCTCCCCTGCAGTCTCAGTGTGAGAGCCAGTGGGCCCGAGGGGCCCCGGCACTGAGGCGATGCGCTGGCAGGAAGTTAAAAAAACTCCTGCAAGCAGCATCTTTGGAGCGGTGAACGCGCGGTGAAGGAGTGGTGTATACACGGCGCCTCCACCGCTCCAGCCCATCGAAATGAATGGGCAGTGCGGCCAAACCGCCAGCAAAGTGCTTTGCAGGCGCTTTTAATCCATTTTCGGCCACTAGCGGGGTTTTAAAGCGCCCAACTAGCTACCAAATACCTCCGCAAAAAACGACAACAAGGCGCCGTTAAAAATAGCGTGGCGCTTTACCGCGCCACATCGGTGTGAAAGCGGCCATAAACTACATATACCAATAAAAAATCTTGAATATTTGGTGGAATATAATGATTTTTAGCCGTAGTAGTAAAATGAATAAACCTGTAAATTAGGTGTCTTGTCTTCTCAAAGATCTTTCTGGAAGTTTCATTTATTCAAAACCAATAAAGTTTATTGAAGTATTAGAATAAAATCTGTGTGCTGACATAAGTGCATTATATATATTCTGTATATACAGTGGAGCCTCGGATTAGAAGCATAAAGTTCCAGGAGAATGCTCGTAATCCAAAGTACTTGCATATCAAAGCGTGTTTCGCATTGACTTTAATGGCAAGCAATACTGCATGTGGCCAGAGGTGGGGGGGGGGGCCTCAGAAACAGCCGGAAAGGCCCGAGGACACCTCAAAGGACCTCGGCAAACCTCGGAAAGACTCCGTTCCCGAGCCTTTCTGAGGTTTGCCAAGGTCATCCGAGTTGTCCTTGGGCCTTTCCGTGCATTTCTGATCGGCGATGTTCGGCTCCAGCGCCCCCCCCCCACCTCAGGCCAAACGCGGTACTGCACACCATTTTGGCCTAAATACGGCTCGCCTTGTCAGACAACACTCGCAAACCAAGTTAAGATTTTTTAGAATACAGCACTAGTATTGAGAAACGCTCATAACGGAGGTTCCTCTGTATACATATACACAGTGACGGAAAAAGTATTTGACTCCCTGATGATTTTGTACGTTTTCCCGCTGACAAAGAAATGATCGGTCTAAAATTTTAATGGTCGGTTTATTTTAACAGCGAGAGACAAAATAACAACAAAAATATCCAGAAAAACCCATTTCAAAGTTATAAACTGATTTGCATTTTAATGTGTGAAATAAGTGACAAGTATTTCTGTCTCTCAGGTGTCTTCTATACAGGTAATGAGCTGAGATTAGGAGCACTCTCTTAGAGGGAGTGCTCCTAATCTCAGCTTGTTACCTGTCTAAGCCCTGGTTCACACTGGTGCGTTTTGACATGCGATTTGGCATGTCAAATCGCATGTCAAACCGGCGGCTTTTGGCCGCAAATTGCCGGCAATGGCACTGTCCTAATCGGTGCGACGCTGCATCTGCGGCATTGCACCGATTTCAAAAAGTAGTCTCTGTACTACTTTTTGCGATTTCAGCCCGCAATTTACATTGACATCTGTGCAGAAACCTGCACAGATGTCTCTGAAATCGCGGCTGAAATCGGGACTGCCGGGCGGGAGTGAAATCGTGCGAGTTCAGCTGAACTCGCACTGCTTCACTCCCGCAGCCCAGTGTGAACCAGGGCTTAAAGACACAAATCCCTGTGCTGGCTCGCACATTCACACGCATCCGGTCCCCCGGTGTGCAGCGGCTGGCGGCTCTTAAAGGGAACCTCGTACTTTTCTCAACAATGGGGCACAATTCCTTACACTGACCCTATTGATGGTATACTATTCCTCCTGATGACACCAATGACAGAGCACTATTCTTGCCACTGACACCAACAATAGGACAATATTCTGCTCAATGATGGGGCACAATTCCTTCTACAATCAGGTCCCCGGATTCTGGTTCTCAGGAACCTGATTGGCTGAAGCTTCTCAATGGCGGCAGAAGACATCGAGGGAGGACATGGAAGCGTCAGGTAAATGTTTTTTACAGGGAAAGGGGCATCATGGGGCACAGTGGCATCATGGGGCACAGTGGCATCATGGGGCACAGTGGTGACAAAGGGCACAGAGGCGACAATGAGCACAGTGGCATGGGGCACAGTGGTGACAATTAAAGGGCACAGTGGTGACAATTAAAGGGCACAGTGGTGACAATTGATGGCACAGTGACTGCATATGATGGCATGGCACAGTGGTGACAATTGATGGCACTGCGACTGCATATGATGGCATGGCACAGTGGTGACAATTGATGGCACAGCGGCTGCGTTTGATGGCATGGCACAGTGGTGACAATTGATGGCACAGTGGTGGCGTTTGATGGCATGGCACAGTGGTGACAATTGATGGGCACAGTAGCTGCATTTGGCATGGCACAGTGGTGACAATTGATGGCACAGTGGTGGCGTTTGATGGCATGGCACAGTGGTGACAATTGATGGGCACAGTAGCTGCATTTGGCATGGCACAGTGGTGACAATTGATGGCACAGTGACTGCATATGATGGCATGGCACAGTGGTGACAATTGATGGAACAGTGACTGCATTTGATGGCATGGCACAGTGGTGACAATTGATGGCACAGTGACTGCGTTTGATGGCATGGCACAGTGGTGACAATTGATGGCACAGTGGTGGCGTTTGATGGCATGGCACAGTGGTGACAATTGATGGCACAGTTGCTGTGTTGCATGGCACAGTGGTGACAATTGATGGCACAGTGGCTGCATTTGGTGGCATGGCACAGTGGTGACAATTGATGGCACAGTTGCTGTGTTGCATGGCACAGTGGCTGCATTTGATGGCATGGCACAGTGGTGACAATTGATGGCACAGTTGCTGTGTTTGATGGCATGGCACAGTGGTGACAATTGATGGCACAGTGGCTGCATTTGGTGGCATGACACAGTGGTGACAATTGATGGCACAGTTTCTGTGTTTGATGGCATGGTACAGTGGTGACAATTGATGATCGCACAGTGGCTGCATTTGGTGGCATGGCACAGTGGTGACAATTGATGGCACAGTTTCTGTGTTTGATGGCATGGCACAGTGGTGACACTTGATGGCACAGTGACTGCATTCGATGGCATGGCACAGTGGTGACAATTGATGGGCACAGTAGCTGTGTTTGATGGCATGGCACAGTGGTGACAATTGATGGCACAGTGGTGGCGTTTGATGGCATGGCACAGTGGTGACAATTGATGGCACAGTGGTGGCGTTTTATGGCATGGCACAGTGGTGACAATTGATGGCACAGTGACTGCATATGATGGCATGGCACAGTGGTGACAATTGATGGGCACAGTAGCTGCGTTTGATGGCATGGCACAGTGGTGACAATTGATGGCACTGCGACTGCATATGATGGCATGGCACAGTGGTGACAATTGATGGCACAGCGGCTGCATTTGATGGCATGGCACAGTGGTGACAATTGATGGCACAGTGGTGGCGTTTGATGGCATGGCACAGTGGTGACAATTGATGGGCACAGTAGCTGCATTTGGCATGGCACAGTGGTGACAATTGATGGCACAGTGGTGGCGTTTGATGGCATGGCACAGTGGTGACAATTGATGGCACAGTGACTGCATATGATGGCATGGCACAGTGGTGACAATTGATGGCACAGTGACTGCATTTGATGGCATGGCACAGTGGTGACAATTGATGGCACAGTGACTGCGTTTGATGGCATGGCACAGTGGTGACAATTGATGGCACAGTGGTGGCGTTTGATGGCATGGCACAGTGGTGACAATTGATGGCACAGTTGCTGTGTTGCATGGCACAGTGGTGACAATTGATGGCACAGTGGCTGCATTTGGTGGCATGGCACAGTGGTGACAATTGATGGCACAGTTGCTGTGTTGCATGGCACAGTGGCTGCATTTGATGGCATGGCACAGTGGTGACAATTGATGGCACAGTTGCTGTGTTTGATGGCATGGCACAGTGGTGACAATTGATGGCACAGTGGCTGCATTTGGTGGCATGGCACAGTGGTGACAATTGATGGCACAGTGGCTGCGTTTGATGGCATGGCACAGTGGTGACAATTGATGGCACAGTGGTGGCGTTTGATGGCATGGCACAGTGGTGACAATTGATGGCACAGTAGCTGCATTTGGCATGGCACAGTGGTGACAATTGATGGCACAGTGGTGGCGTTTGATGGCATGGCACAGTGGTGACAATTGATGGCACAGTGACTGCATATGATGGCATGGCACAGTGGTGACAATTGATGGAACAGTGACTGCATTTGATGGCATGGCACAGTGGTGACAATTGATGGCACAGTGGTGGCGTTTGATGGCATGGCACAGTGGTGACAATTGATGGCACAGTTGCTGTGTTGCATGGCACAGTGGTGACAATTGATGGCACAGTGGCTGCATTTGGTGGCATGGCACAGTGGTGACAATTGATGGCACAGTTGCTGTGTTGCATGGCACAGTGGCTGCATTTGATGGCATGGCACAGTGGTGACAATTGATGGCACAGTTGCTGTGTTTGATGGCATGGCACAGTGGTGACAATTGATGGCACAGTGGCTGCATTTGGTGGCATGGCACAGTGGTGACAATTGATGGCACAGTTTCTGTGTTTGATGGCATGGTACAGTGGTGACAATTGATGATCACACAGTGGCTGCATTTGGTGGCATGGCACAGTGGTGACAATTGATGGCACAGCGGCTGCGTTTGATGGCATGGCACAGTGGTGACAATTGATGGCACAGTGGTGGCGTTTGATGGCATGGCACAGTGGTGACAATTGATGGGCACAGTAGCTGCATTTGGCATGGCACAGTGGTGACAATTGATGGCACAGTGGTGGCGTTTGATGGCATGGCACAGTGGTGACAATTGATGGCACAGTGACTGCATATGATGGCATGGCACAGTGGTGACAATTGATGGAACAGTGACTGCATTTGATGGCATGGCACAGTGGTGACAATTGATGGCACAGTGACTGCATTTGATGGCATGGCACAGTGGTCACAATTGATGGCACAGTGGTGGCGTTTGATGGCATGGCACAGTGGTGACAATTGATGGCACAGTTGCTGTGTTGCATGGCACAGTGGTGACAATTGATGGCACAGTGGCTGCATTTGGTGGCATGGCACAGTGGTGACAATTGATGGCACAGTTGCTGTGTTGCATGACAGTGGCATGGCATGGCAGTGGTGACAATTGATGGCACAGTGGTGTTTGATGGCTGCATTTGATGGCACAGTGGCATGGCATGGCAGTGGTGACAATTGATGGCACAGTTTCTGTGTTTGATGGCATGGCACAGTGGTGACACTTGATGGCACAGTGACTGCATTCGATGGCATGGCACAGTGGTGACAATTGATGGGCACAGTAGCTGTGTTTGATGGCATGGCACAGTGGTGACAATTGATGGCACAGTGGTGGCGTTTGATGGCATGGCACAGCGGTGACAATTGATGGCACAGTGGTGGCGTTTTATGGCATGGCACAGTGGTGACAATTGATGGCACAGTGACTGCATATGATGGCATGGCACAGTGGTGACAATTGATGGGCACAGTAGCTGCGTTTGATGGCATGGCACAGTGGTGACAATTGATGGCACAGTGGTGGCGTTTGATAGCATGGCACAGTGGTGACAATTGATGGCACAGTGACTGCATATGATGGCATGGCACAGTGGTGACAATTGATGGCACAGTGGTGGCATTTGATGGCATGGCACAGTGGTGACAATTGATGGCACAGTGACTGCATTTGATGGCATGGCACAGTGGTGACAATTGATGGCACAGTGGTGGCGTTTGATGGCATGGCACAGTGGTGACAATTGATGGCACAGTGGTGGCATTTGATGGCATGGCACAGTGGTGACAATTGATGGCACAGTGGCTGCATTTGGTGGCATGGCACAGTGGTGACAATTGATGGCACAGTTGCTGTGTTTGATGGCATGGCACAGTGGTGACAATTGATGGCACAGTGGCTGCATTTGGTGGCATGGCACAGTGGTGACAATTGATGGCACAGTGGCTGCATTTGGTGGCATGGCACAGTGGCTGCATGTGATGGGCACAGTGAGGCTGCAATATTTTTTTTTCCGTTTGCGCCCCCCCAAAATATTTGAGCACCAGCCGCCACTGGTCTTCACCATCATACCGGCAGTAGTGCGGCCGTTTTATGGGGGCACCAGACCGGTTTGTCTTGCGACCCAGTCCACCTAATAAAACTTAAAGTGTAGCGCAAGCCGACGGGGACTCTTTTCATGCTGCCCCCCTGCAAAGTGCTGCCCTAGGCCTTGTTGGCCTAGGCCAAATACAGCATTGCCCCCACCACTATCCTAGGGTTGGACTCACAGGTTGCCGTAGCTGGCCTCCATGGAAATATTGCCCACCCTCCCTGGCTTGGACTCACAATCTGCCATGGCTGGTCTCTATAGAAACCTGTCCTTGGATTATCCTCACAGGCCGCCATAGCTGGTATCCATGGAAACACTGCTCACTCTCCCAGAGTTAGATTCTCAAGCCACCGTAGCGTGTCTCTATGGAAACCCTGACTACTCTCCTTGGATTGGATACATAGAGCACCATAGATGGTCTCCATGGAAACCTTGACCACTCTCCCTGAATTAGATTTATAGGCCGCCATAGCTGGTCTCTATAAAGATGGGATCCCGGAGATACAGAAGAATGGCTCCCCTTTGTGTACAGTAAGTCTGGACAGCAGAGACAGTGTGGGGGAGGGACATCTTCTCTCAGGTCACAATGACAGCATTTGTACCTTTAATAAGTCAGCAATGGCGGAGCCAATATTTCCATCCTCACAGGTTAAAACTTAATATGAGAGAAATACACAGCTTGGCATTGCTCACCAGCTTCTGAAAATGCTGATTACCTGGCTGTGACCCAGAACAAGCATGGAGCCAATGAAAGCAGATCTCCTCATCTGTGTACTTGTTCTGGGTCAGTGCAAGAGAAAGGCTCAGAGCCAGAGGATCAGCATGACAGCCAGGCAGCTCCCTTTTCCAGGAGGAGAGGTTAGCAGTGGCGGCCTGATGGTGATCCTAGTTCCTTGAATGTGTATATAATCCCCAAATTTATATTTATTATGTCTGCCATCAAGTCTCTCTCTATACAGTTTTCTTAAAATGGAACTAAACTAGGGTTGCCACTTTTTCTTCAAGTCAAACCCGAACACTTTAGTGGCGCACAGCAAATTTTTTTTTTTTTTTTTTTTATACATCTATTTTTCTAATAAATAACATTTCTAATCAAATGAAGTTAATAAAGAGTCCCCCTTTATATCAGAGTCCACAGTTCCCCTTTTACAACTTAAAGCAGGATTCCCCCCGCAATTTTTAACAGTGTAGCTGCTGACTTTTAATAAGGACACTTATCTGTCCTACTTGCCCGCGCTGATGGGGGCCCCCCGATGCCGGTCCCACGATCGATGCAGGTCGCACGCCGCCATTCACACTAGGGGAAAAATTACGGCTTCACTGCCCATTTCCTACTGCGCCTGTGTGAGTCTCACGCCGGCTTGTGAATGGGCGGCTGCTCTCTGAGAACACACACAGTTCCCAGAAAGCAGCGCGCCCCATTCACAAGGAGAAGAAGAAAACACACCGCGGTGCGGATGAGGCAGATTACGGACTTCCGCATAGCAACAAGTATTTCGGGTGAGTATAATTTTTTTTTTTTTTAGGACTTTTGGGCAAATCTTTTTTTTCCTGGGTGGAACTCCGCTTTAACTCGCAGACATTCCTTTCACTGTAAGGGGGGACTCTGGAGACCCCAAAATAAGGGATGCTCTGGGAACCCGAGAACTCTGTACGGAGAGGCCTCTAGGGTTGCCACCTTTTCCTCAAGCCAAACCCGAACACGCCACTACATATGGTGGGTGTGGCCATATTGAGGGAGGGGCCTCACGAGGCATGATTAAATTAAACAAAATAATTATTTTACCTATAAAATATGCTTACTTTGCTGTGCCACAAGTAAGAGTCTCACTGACATGAATAAACCTTAGCACAATCATTTAAAAAAAATAAAACTCTTCCATTACTACAGAGGTAAGTGCAGTGGAGATCAGGGGCATTAGTTCACCTTTTAATTTTCATTAAGTACAGAGGGTATTACAGTATGTGCAGGGAGGGAGTGCAGAATTTACAACAGTATATACAAGAGTGTGGCGCGTATGTTGGTATGTGTAGGAAAGGAGTGCAAAGTGTAAGACATTATGTACAGGAAATGAGTGCAGAGGGTAGGTATTACTTGCAGTAAAGGAGTGAAGAGGGTGTAACAGTGACCAGTATATGCAGTAGAGGAGTGTGGAGGGTATGATGGGAGCACTATGTACAGGAGAGGAGTGCGAGGGTATGATGGGGGCAGTATGAACAGGAGAGGAGTGTGGGGGGTATGACAGTGGGCAGTATGTACAGGAGAGGAGTGTGGAGGGTATGACAGTGGGCAGTATGTACAGGAGAGGAGTGTGGAGGGTATGACAGTGGGCAGTATGTACAGGAGAGGAGTGTGGAGGGTATGACAGTGGGCAGTATGTACAGGAGAGGAGTGTGGAGGGTATGATGGGGGCAGTATGAACAGGAGAGGAGTGTGGAGGGTATGACAGTGGGCACTGTGTACAGGAGAGGAGTGTGGAGGGTATGATAGTGGGCACTATGTACAGGAGAGGAGTGTGGAGGGTATGATAGTGGGCAGTATGTACAGGAGAGGAGTGTGGAGGGTATGACAGTGGGCAGTATGTACAGGAGAGGAGTGTGGAGGGTATGACAGTGGGCAGTATGTACAGGAGAGGAGTGTGGAGGGTATGACAGTGGGCAGTATGTACAGGAGAGGAGTGTGGAGGGTATGATGGGGGCAGTATGAACAGGAGAGGAGTGTGGAGGGTATGACAGTGGGCACTGTGTACAGGAGAGGAGTGTGGAGGGTATGATAGTGGGCACTATGTACAGGAGAGGAGTGTGGAGGGTATGACAGTGGGCAGTATGTACAGGAGAGGAGTGTGGAGGGTATGACAGTGGGCAGTATGTACAGGAGAGGAGTGTGGAGGGTATGATGGGGGCAGTATGAACAGGAGAGGATTGTGGAGGGTATGACAGTGGCACCATGTACAGGAGAGGATTGTGGAGAGAATGACAGTGGGCACTATGTACAGGAGAGGAGTGTGGAGGGTATGACAGTGGGCACAATGTATAGGAGTGGAAGGATGTTTAGGGACTGCGTAGTGGTTAAGCGGGTCATACATGGATTGAAATTACACCAATTATGCAGAGACCAGCCATAGTCGATCTATGTATGGGCTAGCTGGTTTTACACGAGTCAATCTATTAATTGACTTGAGTACAACCAGCCTGTTTTTCCAAAAACAATCAGTGCTGCCAGCTATAGATAGCAACACTGATCATTGTACTCACAGGCAGAACACAACAACACTACAGGAGTGATTCCCCCATCTACAGGTCTGCAGGTGAGAGGGTGTGTAAGGACAGGCTAGGGAGAGATACCAGTCAGTGGCTGGGTAGGCACTGGTTAGTATGAGAGCCAGATACACACAGGTTACATACGTCACGATCGTTAGAGCGAGAGCAATAATTCTAGCACTAGATCTCCTCTGTAGCTCTAAACATGTAACCTAAAAAAATTTAAAGCATCGCTTAGGATACCAAAAAAAATCGTGCTAACTTTAGTGTTTTTTTTTAATGAATGAAACAGTTTATTTCCAAAAAAAAAACATGTTTGAAAAATTGCTGCGCAAATACAGTACCGTGCTAGAGCTGCACAATTAATCGTTAAAATTGTGATCTTGATTCAACCCCCCTGACATCTCCAATGTAGAGTTTGCTGATTCTTTCATATAACTGTATAAGTGGAGAGACTTTCAGCTGTCAAAAGAAAATATCTGGACAGTCTGCTAAGTTAGCAGGAAACATTGTATCTAACACTTTCTTCATAGATCAAAGGGATAAACTTCTGTGTGTAAAGAAAATATCCAGGCAGTCTGCCAAGTTTGTAAACAACATGAAACACTGTAACCAACTTCCTTTTTAGATCAAACTTCTGTGTGTAAATGCAAGAAATGTAACCACTTAAAGTCCAACACTTGTTTAAAAGCAATATTTTTTGCTAGAAAATTACTTGGAACCACCAAACATTATATATATATATATTAGCAGAGACAAAAATGGGAATTGCTGCAATATTTTATGTCACACTGCATTTGCCTACTTCATTGAATAATAAAAACCATAAAAACAAAACAGTAAAGTTAGTCCATTTTTTTTTTTTCATTTTAATGTGAAAGATGATGTTATGCCGCACGAATCGTGAGAGAATCGTCATCTATCTTCTAAGCAAAAAAATTGCAGTTGTCGTTTTAGCCAGAATCGTGCAGCTCTATGCCGTGCAACATAAAAAGTTGCAAAGACCACCATAGAGTAATTTTCTAGCAAAAAATGAATGATGATTTTTTTTTTCTCAGTCTGCTGCAGTGTGTCAGCTTGTATTTATAATGGCTGCTCTGTATGTAGCTTCTGACAGGCTGTGCAAGCAGGCCCGTATCTCCAGAACCATAAATGATAGCCATCCCATATTTTGACCAGTTGTGGGGTAGGTCTTCAACTGACTACCCCCCAAATGTGGGGTTTCTGTGACCTCTGGTCATCGAGCTACAACCCCCGCTCCATCAGCCCCTCTGTTAATCCGGCCCTGTATGGAGGGGGGGCAGAACTGTATGTATGGCTGTGGATGGTATATGGAGGGGGGGCAGGACTGTATGTATGGCTGTGGATGGTATATGCAGGGGGGGCAGGACTGTATGTATGGCTGTGGATGGTATGGAGGGGGGGCAGGACTGTATATACGGCTGTGGATGGTAATGGTATATGCAGGGGGGGCAGAACTGTATGTTTAGTGTATGGTGGGGGTAGTGTATGGTCCGCCCATCCACCCACCTCCATGTGTATTCTGTAGCCAGTCAGAGAAGAGCTGAGCACTCTGTGTCCCATGTGTCCTCTTCCACTCTGCAGCACACAATGCAGACGGAGGCGCACCACAGGGAGGAAGGGGAGGGGCTAGCACAGTGAGAAGTTGCACACATGTTTACAGCCCGGCCGGGGGGCTAACAGAGAGCACTGCTGCGGGCGGCACACCTTCTACTAACACTTTTTTTTTTTTTTTTTTAAATGTGCCCGGGTTTCAGGAGGCTTCAAAACCGGGCACATGTGTCCAAACCCGGACTGTCCGGGTCAAAACCGGACAGGTGGCAACCCTAAACTAAACCCTTCTCTCCTTTACAGCCATGGGAGCTGCCATCTTAGCCTCTGTTTGATCTTCAGCTGCCATGATGCTGCACATGTGATCAGTTATGGCACCAGTCATTTGATGGCTTGACAGTTCCATTGAGAGCACAAGCAACTGTGTCAGTTAGCATTATTGACGCGCTTTGAATGTAACTGTTGGGAATCCGTTAAATTGATGGGTTTTGGCCACTTGAAGCAAATCCTATTGTGTGAATCTTTCTTTCTCGTACATCACGGGACACAGAGCGGCATATTCATTACTATGTGGGTTATATGGAGTACCTTCAGGTGTGGACACTGGCAATCTCAAACAGGAAGTCCCCTCCCTATATAACCCCCTCCCCTAGAGGGAGTCCCTCAGTTTTTTCGCCAGTGTCTTAGGTGTTGGTCACGGAATAGCTTTGCTCCACATCCTTGGGATTAAGGGCGGGCTAACCGGATCTGTCCAAGGAGCCTCAGTGCCAAAGTGGACAGTACCCGGGCCCCAAGCCGTGGGGTTTTGCCTATAAGGCTCCTCTTTGGAGGGCTGGACCCTGGGCCCAGGACTTGGAGTTTGTAAAAACCATAAGTTCCTGTTTGCCAGGGTGCTATATAGGTCCAGGACAGTGGGTACCTTCATAGGACCCCAGGGCCTGAAGGTCTACTACGCTACCCACGGAGATGGGAGAAGATTGGATCAGTTTGCTGGACAAACATCCTGCAGCATGGAGCAGGTAAGGGGGAGCCTGCGGGACTTGGTTCGACAGCAGGCTCTCCGGGGTAACCTAAAAGGGGGGATAGCCTAAGTATGCTCTGCATGGGCAACCTTGCTCACTATGTCTAAGAGAGACAGGATGACACCCTTTCTCCCCCATCACTAGGTTCCCCTGTCTAAAAATGTGTTGCTAGCTAAACCTGCTGCTTTCTTCCTAGGGCTAGTAAGGATCCCTAGGGGCCTTTGGAGAGTCCTACCTGGCCGGGGGTTTTGAATCTGCCGCCTGTTCTGCGTTCCTGGATCTCCAGCAGCGCGGCTCCTCCATGTTCTTCCTGTTTCCGGCATACGCGCGCGCGCGCGTGCGCGCGCACGTCTTATAGACGTTTTTCGCGCCGTTCAGACAGGAGGGCGGGGGGGGGGGGGGCGTGCCTGCAGCGTCATACAGGGGCGCGCCTTTGTGCTGTTATAGACAGCAGGCATGGTCAGTGCTCATTCTGAGACTGATTTTCAGAAGGAGAGGACGCAGAGCGGCAGAACAGTGACTCCCGGTGGCGGAAGAGGGGTAGTACATGCTGGACTTTGTTCCAATGCCTTTTTTGTTAAGCCAAGAAATTCCCCTTTTTGGCAGCAGGTTGGAGGCTGGCAAACTGAGTTTAGGGTCACTGTATGTGGTAAAACAGAAAATATATATAATATATATTTAAAAAAAAAAAAAAAAAAAACATACGGGATCCCATCAGTTTTTGGGCATTAGTGATCTATTGTCCCCTAAACTCTGGTTTTGTACTCCTGGCCACTACAGTCTGTTGTGTGGGCGGAGTCCCTCGATTTTGTATTATGGCTTCCAAGGGTTCGGGGTCAAAGGGTACAAAAAAGACCAAAAAACAAAAGGGTTCCCTTTCTGATTCTGATGATATGCCGATACTTTCCCCGCAACTTATTAACATAAAAGGAGCCTTGGATGAGCCATTAGGGGGATCTGGTGCGGAGGCTGGCCCAGATCAGCCCAGCCCTGTGTTTATCACAGAGGAGATGCTAGCCGTATCCCTAGGGGGGCTAGAAGAGAGAATAGCAGCATTGATAGCTAGAGCTATTCCTGGTAAGAAACGGGTTAGATCCCCATCACCAAGAGGTGTATCCTCAGATGCTGAGATTCTCTCTCTGGAGGAATTGGAATCACAGGAGGATCAACTAGACCTGAACCAAGAGGGTTCAGGGATGGAGGGGTCTGCCTCTGAGGAACCATTTTCAGACTCCCAGACAGAAAGATTGTGGGTACAGTCTTTGACAGACATGGTCCGCTCGGCATTTAGTTTGCCATTGCCAGAGCCTCAGGTTCCTCCGGTATCCTCTCTGGGCTCTTTGAAAGCTCCGTTAAGCAACGCAGTTTTTCCGGTCCATCCTCTCTTGGAGGAATTGATCTTTCGGGATTGGGTACGGCCGGACAGGATTTTTCTGCCACCGAAAAGATTTGCGGTCATTTACCCCATGGAGGAAAAATTCTCCAAGAGGTGGAGGCTCCCAGTAGTGGATGCAGCCATCTCATGTGTGAATAAATCACTAACTTGCCCGGTGGAAAACATACATATGTTTAAAGATCCGGTTGATAAAAGATTAGAGACACTTTTAAAAGCATCCTTTGCTACGGCAGGAGCAGTGGTGCAGCCAGCGGTGGCTGCAATTGGAGTTTGTCAGGCTTTAAAAGACCAGACAAAGGAAATGTTAAAGGACATGCCTACCCAACAAGCAGAAGAGTTTTCTGACATTCCCAGAGCTCTGTGTTTTGCGGTAGATGCTATAAAAGATTCCATCCAGCAGGCCTCTCGTTTATCACTATTTTTGGTGCACATGAGAAGGCTCTTATGGTTGAAGAACTGGGCGGCGGAGCCCCCATGCAAAAAGCTTCTGGCAGGGTTTCCCTTCCATGGAGGATGACTCTTCGGAGAAGATCTGGATAAATATATTCAGACTATTTCAAATGGCAAGAGTACCCTTTTACCGGTAAAAAAGACATTCCGGGCTCCTACATTTAAAAGGCAGCTCTTTCCTGTCTCGGGGCCCTCAAATTCCAGGCAGTATCGACGGCCGCCTGCACGATCCAACGTTAACAGTAGATCGCAGGGACAGACCCCGGGGGGTAAGAGGCCGTGGTATCGCAAGCCGTCAAAGACAGCCCCTAAGTCTGCCTTATGAAGGGGCGCCCCCACTCTCGCGGGTGGGGGGAAGGCTTCGTTTCTTCTCAGAAGTTTGGGAAGCCAAGATCCCCGACAAATGGGTCCGGGCATCTGTAACCACAGGTTACAGACTGGAGTTTCTAAGGTATCCTCCGCCTCATTTTCAAGAATCAAGGCTACCAAGGGATCCAGCAAGGAAGGCCTCAATGCTGGCAGCTTTGGATCACCTGCTTTGCCAGGACGTAATTATAGAAGTGCCAGCCCAAGAGCAAGGCCTAGGTTTCTATTCCAATCTCTTTGTCATACCAAAGCCCAACGGCGATGTCAGGCCAATCTTGGACCTAAAGAGGTTAAACGGTTACCTAAGGGTTCGTTCCTTCCGGATGGAATCCATCCGGTCAGCAGCCGCCGCGCTTCAGAAGGACGATTTTCTGGCCTCCATAGACATAAAGGATGCTTACCTTCATGTACCAATCTTTCAGTGGCATCAAAGATTTTTACGCTTCGCGGTGGGGCAGCGACACTTCCAATTCAGGGCGCTCCCCTTCGGGCTGGCCACGGCCCCCCGGGTATTCACGAAGATCCTAGCCCCAGTTCTGGCCAACTTAAGGATCCAGGGGGTCACAGTCCTAGCATACTTGGATGACCTTTTAATCATAGATCACTCACGGTCGGGTCTGCAAAAGGCAGTAAACCTCACGGTTCGGTACCTCGAAGAATTCGGCTGGGTCCTAAACCGGGGAAAGTCAGCGTTCCAGCCTACAAAGCAGTTGGAATACCTCGGCATGAGGTTAGACACAGAACATCAAAAGGTGTTCCTGCCCCTTGTAAAGATCGAGGCTATCAAGGGGTTGGTTCAGTTGGTTCTAAACAAGAAAAAACCAACTATTCGCCTGTGTATGCGATTACTAGGCAAGCTAGTGGCCACGTTCGAGGCAGTACCATACGCTCAGATCCACACTCGCGTCCTACAGGCAGCCATTCTAGCAGCCTGGGGCAAGAGGGCACATGCCTTAGAGTCCCCTTTGACGCTATCATCAAGGGTCCGACAAAGCCTGGCCTGGTGGTTGAACCCTCAGAACCTTCTAAAGGGAAAATCCTTCAGCCCTGTTGTCTGGAAGGTAGTTACCACAGACGCCAGCCTGGCAGGCTGGGGGGCGGTCTTCGAGGGGTTCTCCCGCCAGGGAACTTGGGTGAAAGCAGAGAGGCAGCTCCCCATCAATATCTTGGAAATCAGAGCTGCTCGCCTAGCCCTTCTGGCATGGACCTCCAGATTAAAGGGGTTCCCGGTGAGAGTCCAGTCAGACAATGCCACGGCGGTGGCATACATAAACCACCAAGGGGGAACCAGGAGCCAGGCCGCTCAGAGGGAGGTGAACTTGATATTTCAATGGGCAGAGGTTCATGTACCCTGCATTTCAGCGATATTCATTCCCGGAGTGGACAACCTGCAGGCAGACTTCTTAAGTCGCCAGAGTCTGTTGCCAGGGGAGTGGTCTCTGCATCCCCAGGTCTTTCAGACAATCTGCCAGAGGTGGGGAATGCCGGACGTAGATATAATGGCATCCAGGTTCAACAAGAAACTAGACAGGTTTGTGTCGCGAGCGAGGGATCCTATGGCCTGCGGAACCGATGCGTTGGTTTGCCCTTGGCATCAATTCAAACTTCTATATGCATTCCCTCCACTACAGTTACTCCCGCGCCTGTTGCGCAAGATCAGAGTGGAGAACAAGCCAGTCATTCTAGTAGCTCCGGCTTGGCCCCGGAGGACTTGGTACTCACTAGTCCTGAAGATGGCAGTGGGAGACCCTTGGACTCTTCCTCTACAACCAGACCTACTCTCACAAGGCCCGATCCTCCACCCTACATTACAGCGTCTAAATTTGACGGCCTGGAGGCTGAATCCCTGATTCTCAGGGGTAGAGGTCTGTCTAGGCAGGTAATCCCTACCCTGATTAGGGCTAGAAAGCCGGTCTCCAGGGTGATTTATTACAGGGTGTGGAGGAACTACATAGGCTGGTGTGAATCCAAAAGATGGAATTGCCGCAAATATACTATTGATAGGGTGTTAAGTTTTCTCCAGCTAGGAGTGGATAAAGGCCTGGCACTAAGCACAATCAAGGGACAGATCTCAGCTCTGTCAGTGTGGTTTCAGAGGCCGCTGGCCATCCACTCGCTGGTAAAGACCTTCTTACAGGGGGTCTTGCGTATTAATCCTCCTGTCAAGTCACCAATTTGTCCTTGGGACTTAAATCTTGTCCTGTCCACTCTACAGAAACAGCCTTTTGAGCCGTTGGCTGAGATTCCTTTAGTCTTACTGACAAGAAAGTTGGTTTTCTTGGTCGCCATAGTTTCGGCCAGGAGAGTGTCAGAATTAGCAGCCTTATCGTGTAAGGAACCATATCTCGTTCTGCATAAGGACAGGGCAGTTCTCCGGCCCCATCCTTCCTTTCTACCAAAGGTTATATCCAAATTTCACTTAAACCAGGATTTGGTACTTCCATCCTTCTTTCCAAAACCTACATCTAGAAAGGAGGGGTTGCTGCATACCTTGGATATTGTCCGGGCCATAAAGGCCTATCTTAAAGCTACAGAAAAGATCCGGAAAACAGATGTGTTATTCGTTCTACCAGATGGCCCCAAGAAGGGGCAGGCAGCTGCAAAATCCACCATCTCGAGATGGATTAGACAATTAATCATTCAAGCCTACGGGTTGAAGAGGTTGCCTCCTCCGTTGTCGGTAAAGGCCCATTCTACCAGGGCCATGGGCGCCTCTTGGGCAGCACACCATCAGATCTCTATGGCTCAGATATGCAAGGCAGCAACGTGGTCATCAGTCCACACGTTTACAAGGTTTTATCAACTAGACGTGAGAAGAAATGCGGATTCTGCCTTTGGACAGGCAGTACTACAGGCTGCAGTTTGAAATCCTCGGGATCAGAAGCACCCTTGGTTATAAAAAAAAAAAAAAAAAAAGTTTTTTTCTTGACTAAGTTGGAATTATTATTATGATTTGAGTTTATCTCTAAATTGAATCCTTCTTTGGAAGATGTCTCCCTCCCCTCATTAAAGCATTGCTTTCGGACATCCCACATAGTAATGAATATGCCGCTCTGTGTCCCGTGATGTACGAGAAAGAAAAAGGGATTTTTAAATACAGCTTACCTGTAAAATCCTTTTCTTGGAGTACATCACGGGACACAGAGCTCCCACCCCTCTTTTGGGTGACCATTTTGGGAGGCATACTGCTTGCTACAAAACTGAGGGACTCCCTCTAGGGGAGGGGGTTATATAGGGAGGGGACTTCCTGTTTGAGATTGCCAGTGTCCACACCTGAAGGTACTCCATATAACCCACATAGTAATGAATATGCCGCTCTGTGTCCCGTGATGTACTCCAAGAAAAGGATTTTACAGGTAAGCTGTATTTAAAAATCCCTTTTTTGCCGAGTTTCTTACCTGGAAATCCTGCCAGTAACAGCACTTCCTGATGGGGACTTACAATGCTAAGCCACTGATTTGCAATTAGCAGCAGTGTTGTCGGCCTGCTGTGTGCACTCTGTCATTTGGCCATTGGGTTGTCTATCATGTATACAACCTAACAGCTAATTGAAGTAGCTTGCATGGCAGGGTGACAACGGTGAAATCATTTGTGGCAACAGGAAGTGCTGCTGCTACTGGCTGGGCCTCCAGGTAAGAAACTTTGTAAAAAACATTTTTTTTTCTAAACTGTATACAATGAGATTTGATGCCAGATATACTCAGTAGATGATTTTGCGTTTCCATACACTGAGGGCCCTTTAACACTGATCGATATTTGATGCACTTTTGTTGTTTAACCCCTTGGTGCCAACTCCCGCCGGTCCTTTAAAGGGTTTGAACTGCCGGGAGGCAAGGCGGGGTGGGGCTTATTATCATGTGACTGCCGTGCTCTGCTCCCCAAGCCCATCCTTTTTTTAAGCCTCATGCTCTAATTATGTGCTTAAAAAAAAAAAACATTGAAATCTATGCGTCCGGCGCCCCGCATTTAAATTTGTCTAGATGGGGGGCGCAGGGGGAGTGCCAGGTGTGTCTGGGCACACCCTAATCACTGTGTATGGTGCTGATTTCCCCTATTGTCTGGGCTTCCCCCCATATTGTACCCCCCCCGCAGTGTTGCTGGCTTCCCCCCTTTTCTCTCTCAGAATTTTTTCAGAATGGAGAGTAGGGGAAGGGGCTAGAAAATATGTAATTTACTGGTCTCTTCCTTTTCGAAATAACACAGTGAACACACGCTCACTGTGTTCATTCATAACTGAGGCATAGTAAACTGTTTACTATGCTTCCGTTTTTGAATGAACAGGAAGCCGCTCAGCACAGAGCACTTCCCATTAATTTACTGTCGGGTGCAGTTGAGGCTGGAGAGAAAGGCGTGGGTGTTTGAGCTGCGGGGTGCACACCCTAATGCAATAGGCTGCGCACACCTATGATACCAGCACAGGGGAACTGCGGGCAAATTTGACAGGATATGGGATGCGTGGCTTGCCACGCCTGGCTTGAGTCCTATGGAACTTGTTCAGATGAGGTTGTTGGGTGGTAATTAGACTTGCTAAGTTCCAGGGGGGTGAGACCTGAGGGCATGCTACTGGGTGCAGCTACTAATTGTTAGGTTCTTAAGGGAGAGGCTCTTGTGTATTGTACTATACATACTATGCAGGATATGTCATATTGTTTTTTTCCCCCTGTTTGTTTTGTGAGCAATAAAAACTTTTTATGATTTAAAAAAAAACAAGCTGAGCAAGCCCACTTGCACGACAACACATCTGTCTGCCAACATGCCAGGGGCAGCCGTGGTCCTAGCACTACTAATGGGTCCACCGGTACGGAGGAGGAGGGCACGGGAGAGGATATACCGCACGTGCATTAGCCTCTTTGGCATGGGTGATGAGGAGGTGTATCACATCTTCAGATTCAGCCCTCATGCCATCCTGGAAATAACCACAGCCCTAAAAGATGACATCACCAGCCAGACACACTGCTCACAAGCAGTGCAGCCACTGGTCAAGGTACTGGCAACACTCCATTTCCTTGCCAGTGGATTGTTCCAGCGTACAAGTGGAGTCATGGCTGGGATGTCACAATCCACCATGAGCAGATGTGTGCACCAAGTTGTCCCCGCAATCCTCACACGCATTTTCCACCACATCATCAGACCCACCCAGTTGCATCTGCGGCAGAAGGCAATGCATGATTTCTACAGAATTGCAGGATTCCCACGCACCGTGGGGGGCATTGATTGCACACATGTGGCACTACAGCCCCCCCGTGCAACAGAGCACATATATCGCAATCGGAAGCACTGGCATTCCATCAATGTACAGGTGATAGCCGATGCCCAATGTCTCATATGGCATGTCTGTGCCAAACACCCCGGGTCCAGCCACAACAGCTACATATACCGTCAAAGCCCCATCCCAGCAGAATTTGAACAGAACGTGTACAAGGACAGCTAGTTGGTTGGTGAGTGACATGGGAGTCAGGCATGACTGTCCGACCCCATGATGCAGACATCACGAGGGGCACATGCATGACTAACATCCTCCTGTCTTTTCCCTTCCACGTGACTCGGCATATGCACTTTGGCCCTAACTCATGACTCCATTCCGGAATCCCCAAACCAGAGGAGAGAGAAAATACAATCAAGCACACATACGTACCCGTGCAGTGGTGGAACAAACATTTGGGCTCTTGAAGTCCCGTTTCCGATGCCTGGATAAGTCCGGGGGGCCCTGTTGTATTCCCCTACCTTTGTATGTCAGATCATTGTTGCATGCTGCACAACTACGCCGTGAAAAGGGCCTGCAGATTGACATACGTGATGACCTGACCCCCCAACCACACAGTCCCCCCCTGCCAGAGGCAACCCCATGTGCTGAGGGAAAAGCAGTCAGGAGATGCCTCGCAGTAGGCATCTTTGGAAGTTAAACACACACATTCATAATGGCACACGGACAATGCACGCATGCACACCACTGTGGTCCATAGATCACACACACCACATCCACTTCACACTGGATTAGCCCAAGTCCAACATGTAGGACTTGGGAGCAGCAATGCCGCGCCAAGGCCCCAATGATGTCGCTGTCCATTCATACAACATTCACACGGCCGTGGGGATAAATTCTCCCAATGACCGAGGGTGACACCCCTTACTGGCAGGAGTGCCACCCACACATTCACACACCATTCACACTGTAGCCTGCACTACTGGCCGTGTGCAGTTTAAAATAAAAGGCTCATGACCTGAGCATACAATAAAATAAAAGGCTCATGACCTGAGCATAAATAATCCCACAAAAAAAATACACCGGGCGACCACCTCCTCCTCTGGGGTCAAGCTCACCGCACATGGGGGTCCACCCCCTGTGTCCCTCTCATGCCTCCTGATGGCGGCCAGCTTCTCCCGGACCTTGCCCCTGACATCATTAATCTTCTTCTTGTTGATATCATTGGCTGTCCGTGTCTCATATCCAAAGCTGTTGATCCTGCCAGCAATGGTCTCCAGGGTGGCCTGCTTCCTGTCCCAGCTGGTCTGGCAACTTTGGGCACCATGGAGGAAGGTGTCATACCTCTCCATAGCTGAGACGAGGGCTGTCCGCTCCTGCGGATTGAAATTCTTCTTCCTCCTCTGCCTGCGGGGAACGGGATCAGCCATCTCAAAGCAAAAGTACCTTGCTCAGGGGGGGAAAAAAGCAGGATGTACTTTTGCGTCGGACGGGCGCATGTCCGGGTGTATATATGCGCTCGGCGTAAGCCGGTGGGTTGGCGTATCCCAGGATGTTGGGCCGGCATAGTTGTGAGCATGCGTCGACGTCACTGCGCATGCTCCGTGGATTTTACGCCGGGCGTAAGTCTCAACGCCAGGCTCAGGCCATCATTTACATAAGGTCATACCCACTTCCACTTATGCCAGCTTGCGCCTTCACATTTAAGTTAGGCCGGCGCAAAGTTAGGAGCAAGTGCTTGGTGAATGCTGTACTTGCCTCACTAGTTTGCGTCGGCGGAACGTATATGCGCTGTGTTACGCCGGCACAAAAATGCGCCCATCTACCTGAATCTAGCCCATAGTGCAATAGGTTTGTATAAAGCATCCAGTTATACAGAAACATTTATTGGTTATATTAAAAAAGCAGGTTGGACAAAAGCAGAAACTAGTGGTCCCGTGCAAAGGGGTCCCACAAGTGATGTGACACAATGGTTAAAAAATAAATAAAAAACAACTAAAAATAAAACAGAACAGGAGTGGTCAGTGGTCCTAGCAGGCTGGTGAAGCTAACGGTGGCAGACGCCGTGTACTAGATCCTAAGCCTCCAAGCCAGCAGGGACATGACCGTGCAAAAAACAAACAAACGTGCGGGCGCTCGTGCGTGCGTGCTGACGTATAAGGTCAACTGACGCGTTTCGTCATTAGACGTTGTCAAAGGCGATGTAAGCACCTTACGCACGCTCTGCTTAGATGTACAACGGCAAATGTAATTGATCCTCCCAAGGGATGGGACAAAGAGATTGCAAATGGGCGAAAGGCACATATACCCGTATAGTATGAGAGCCCTCCCTCCATTAACCCTTGGAGAGAACAAATGATGGAAAGATTATACACGTTCCGCTGTCAAATCAATTTAAAATGCGAGCAGGACAGAGACATTGAATATATGCATTGTGGTATACAAATACCAATAGGAGATCAGGAAGAACTTACAATTGCACGTCAAACCATATGCAAATGTGTGTAATAGAACCATCACAGAATATTACTCACTACTTAGTGTAAACCTATACAGTACACCTAAAAATTAAATGAAAATATATGTATGCTTGAGCCCCTAATTAAAGAGGACATAGAGTGATAATATCTCCAGGGCATAAAGAGACAAATAATATAGGGGTATGTGCTAAGGCCACAACCAAATAAATAAAAAAAAAATGTGAACTTGATGTATCGTATATATCTAGATAATACTATTCCTAGAACATTTAGTGCAAGAGTGTGTATTAATGCTAGGTTTCAAGCTAGAGAGCTAAATTGAAAATAAGTGAACTGTGTGTGCTTAATTAATGGCCGGACACATCAGTCCGGTGAATTTACCATAGAGTGCTGAGATACATAATAGTGAATTGCATGTAAAGAATTACATCATGAGTGTGAAAAGATTGCATGAGTGCAAAAAAATAAAAATAAATTATAATGATATTATGCTATGTAGTAAATACTGGTGTCCGAGCAGGTCAATTCCGGTGTAATTCAGTGCTCTCTTAAAAATTAATATATAGTGAGAGGTACTTCACAAGGCCTTCCATTCTTGAGGTACCCTTATGAGAAGCTGGTCCATATCCATAAGGGGCAAAAGGGGCATAATTAGCAGCCATGTCCAGTACCTTCAATTAGAAGGAATGATCATTTTTTTGTGGTCCATCAATATAATTTGTGTGATATATATATATATATATATATATAGTGAGATAGGTGAATTGAACCCTGACGAATACGAATAAATGATCTCAAAAAGTGCAAAGTATGTGTGCTATTATGTACAGATTGGAGAAAAGCTTATTGTACACAATATGTGAAACCACTCTCTGGTTAAAGACTACATAATATACCCAGTGGGTTATAGACATAATGGTCAGTGGGTGGGAATGATGAGTTTCACCTAGAACAAGGGTCTCCAAACTTTTAAAACAAAGGGCCAGTCTACTATCCTTCAGTCTTTGGGAGGGCCGGATTGTGGCCAGCATGGGTAGAAAATGTCCTGAGCCCAGCATCAGTGAGAATAAATATGGCCTTGTGGTTGGTGGTCAGTAGGAGGAGGAGTAGTGCCCCATTATTGGCATTAGTAGGAGGAATAGTATCCTATCGTTGGTATCAGTGGAAAACACAGTGCCCTATTGTTGGTGTCAATGGGAGGTATAGTGTACCAAGGGCCGGATAAAGGCTAGCAAAGGGCCACATCTGGCCCTCGGGCCGCAGTTTGGAGGACCCTGACCTAGAATGAGAGAATTAGTGCTTCAAATCGAAAGGAAATGAAAGACAGACACCACATGATGTCATGAGTGGTAATGATGGTAAGAGATGTATGTGGTAGTAGTAATACTAGTATAAACACACTTTTAAAGTGCTATGCTTTATAGTAGGGATATGCAATTAGCGGACCTCCAGCTGTTGAGTCCCATGAGGCATAGCAAGACTCTGATAGCCACAAGCATGACACCCAGAGGCAGAGGCATGATGGGACTTGTAGTTTTGCAACAGCTGGAGGTCCGCTAATTGCAGAAGAGGGCTTTATAGCAAGCTGAAAGTGTGTTATCATGGTTGAATGATATTGAAATATCAATAAAAATTGGGAATCCAAATAGAAACGAGCAATGGGGTCTCTCCCCATCCTAATGATAGACAGTAGAGTGACAAGCAGAAACCACTTAAAAGAGGACTAAAAGTTGGAAATATAACAGTTGAGATCGATATCCAAGTTGAGGCCACCGGGAGCTAGGGACCCCAACCTGTGTATCCAACGGGTCTCGTTTTGAGAAACCTGAATTGTTTTGTTCCCCCCCTCCAATGATCTTTAACCACTTCCATACCAGGCACTTACGCACCTTCCCGCCCAAGCCAATTTTCAGCTTTCAGCACTGTCGCACTTTGAATGACAATTGCGCGGTCATGCTGCACTGTACCCAAACAAAATTGCCGTCCTTTTTTCCCCACAAATAGAGCTTTCTTTTGCACAGTGGTATTTGATCGCCTCTGCGGTTTTTATTTTTTGCGCAACAACTAATAAAAGACTGAGAATTTAGAAAAAAAATAAATTTTTATTTTTTTCTGTTAACTTTTTTGTAAATAAGTATGTTTTCTCTTTCAATTACGGGCACTTATATGGCGGCACTGATGGGCACTGATGAGGTGGTACTGATGGGCACCGATGAGGTGGCACTGATGGGCACTGATAGGCGGCGCTGGTATGCGGCACTGATGGGCACTCATAGGTGGCACTGATGGGCACTCATAGGTGGCACTGATGGGCACTCATAGGCGGCACTGATGGGCACTCATGGGCAGCACTGGGAACTCATAGGCGGCACAGAATGGCACTCATGGGTGGCACTTATGGGTGGCACTGATGGGTACTTATGGGTGGCACAGATGGGCACTGATAAATGGGCACTGGGCATGGATTGGCACGGAGGGGTGGCACTGAAGGACACTGTGGGGTGGTACTGATGGACTTTGAGGGGTGGCACTGATGTATATGTTGCCAGTCAGTGCCCATGTGTGGGCACTGACTGGCATCTTTCTTTTTTTTCCTGTTTTTTTTTTTTTTAAATCCTGTTTTTTATTTATTTATTTTCATTTGTTTTGCCCTGCCAGTGTGGGCATCCCTGGTGGTCTAGTGTGGGCATCCCTGGTGTCCAGTGTGGGCATACGATGGGGGGCTGCGCTGATAAACAATCAGCGTGAACCCCCCCTGTCAGGAGAGCCGCCGATCGGCTCTCCTGTACTCGCGTCTGTCAGACATTGTGGTCAGCCGTGATTGGACACGGCTGATCACGTGGTAGCGAGCCTCCGCTGGAGACTCGTTACCGAGATCGGTGATGCACGGTGTCAGACTGACACCCCGCATCAGCGATCGCCGCGCTGCGCACCCCCACGGGCGCGTGCGGCATGAAATCGTGCTGGACGTTTGAGAACGTCTAGTCACGATTTCATAACCACTTCCCGGCCGTAAATCTGCTATTGGCCGGGCGGGAAGTGGTTAATTATATCAATCCCATATAACATGAGACATGATGGATCCTTATGATGCACTTCATCGAAGTGCCTAGAGAGGCTATGATTGGCAAAACCCTTTTGAATGTTCTTGATGTGTTCTCTAATTCTGATTTTCAGAGGTCTGGTGGTACGGCCTACATATTGAAGCCGACAAGGGCATTCTATTACATAGGTGACGTGTGTGCTAATGCAGGTAATTAGTTCTTTCATTTGGAACTCTTCTTTGGACACATGGCATTTAAAGGTGGTTTTTCTTCTGGGTTGCGGTTTGTTAGTTCTGCAGGGAAGACATCTTTGGCACCTGTAAAAACCTTTAAGTTCTGGGAGAACATTGTGGACCAAATGTGTTCTTAGGGTGGGTGCCTTGCGGTAGATGAACTTAGGTTTATTCGGTAATACTGCAGCCAGAGTTCTATGCTCCTTCAGGATAGGCCAATATTTTGTAATTATATTTTCCAATGGCTGGTACTGGTTACTATATTCGGTGATAAAGGCTAAATCCATGATGGGTGCATGAGGCGGTTTCTTGTTGTTCAGTAGGGAACTTCTGTCCATTCCACTTATGCTCTCTTTCAATTTGATTAGTTTTTTAGGTTTGTAGCCCTTTTCTATAAATCTATTGATTAGGGTATCAGCCTGAGTTTCGTAGTCTTCCACTCGGTGGCAATTCCTCCTAATTCTTAGTAACTGTCCCTTTAGTATGTTACCTATCCACTTCGGATGGTGGCAGCTGGAAGTGGGTATATACCCATTTTTGAAAAAGGTTTTGGTGCATAGTTCACCCTTGACTTTAAGATTCGAAGATCAAGGTAGTGAATACGCTGTGTATTCCATTTACCGGTGAAAGTTATGCCATATCGGTTGTTGTTTAATTGTTGCATGAAATCTTCCAATGATTCAACTGTGCCGTCCCACAGGACTATAAGGTCATCAATATACCTTCTGTAGAACTTTAGTTGTGGTATGTTTTTGTCATAGATGTGTTCCTCTTTCCACATGTCCATGAAAAGGTTGGCTACGCTAGGGGCATAGCGTACCCCCATCGCTACCCCTTTCTTCTGCACATAGAATTTCTTTCTGTACCAAAAATGGTTGTTCTCCATGGCCAATTTAAACCCTTCTTGAATGAAAAGGATTTGTTCTTGCCTCATATCTGTTAACGAGTGTAAAGCTATCTCCACTCCTCTTAGACCATCAGGTTGTCTAATACTGGTGTAGAGGGAGTCCACATCAATAGTGGTCAGTGGAAGATCTGTGTTGGTGATGTTCTGAAGTCCTACCATCAGTGTGTACTATCTTTTAACCACTTGCCCACCGCGCCATAACCATTTTACTGCAACAGAGCGGTGGAGCTATCTCGGGTCGACGTCCCTGGGACGTCCTCGTTCACTTCTGCGATTGCGCGTCCCCTGGGATGCGCTCGTGGAAGTGTCCGTGCTCGCCGGGTCTAGAAGACCCGGCGCATCACGGATCATGGTAAATTGCCACTGATAGCGACGGTTTACCACGTGATCGCGCCGTCGAATGACGGCACGATCACTTGTAAACAAACCGGCGTCATTTGATGACGCCGGTTCCTCCCTCTCCTCTCTGTACCGTTCGGTACAGTGTGAGAGGAGGGGGGGGAGCGGGTGGCAGCAGCAGCGCTGTGGCTGGATCTGTGACAAATGCAGTCACAGATCCAGCCATCCATCCATCCCAGCACAGCCATCCCTGCCCCACTACTCTGCAATACCCCAGTACCCTACACAATACTCTGCAATACCCCAGTACTCTGCAATACCCCAGTACCCTGCACAATACTCTGCAATACCCCAGTACTCTGCAATACCCCAATATCCTGCACAATACTCTGCAATACCCCAGTACCCTGCACAATACTCTGCAATACCCCAGTACTCTGCAATACCCCAGTACTCTGCACAATACTCTGCAATACCCCAGTACTCTGCAATACCCCAATACCCTGCGCAATACTCTGCAATACCCCAATACTCTGCAATACACTGCACAATACTCTGCAATACCCCAATACCCTGCGCAATACTCTGCAATACCCCAATACCCTGCGCAATACTCTGCAATACCCCAATACCATGCACAATACCCTGCAATACCCCAATACTCTGCAATACCCCAATACTCTGCAATACCCCAATACTCTGCAATACCCTGCGCAATACTCTGCAATACCCTGCGCGATACTATGCAATACCCCAATACCCTGTGCGATACTCTGCAATACCCCAATACCCTGCGCAATACTCTGCAATACCCATTTTTTAAAGCACCCCTGTCCCCTTGTGCTCGCATGCAGAAGCGAACGCATACGTAAGTCCTGCCCACATATGAAAACGGTGTTCAAGCTACACATGTGAGGTATCTCTATGAACGTTAGAGCGAGAGCAATCATTTTGGCCCTAGACCTCCTCCGTAACTAAAAACATGTAACCAATAAAAGTAATTAAAGTGTCGCCTATGGGGATTTTTAAGTAGCAAAGTGTGGCGCCATTCTATGAGTGTGTGCAATTTTGAAGTGTGACATGTTGGGTATCTATTTACTCGGCGTAACTTCATCTTTCACATTAAGAAAAAAAATTGGGCTAACTTTACTGTTTTTTTTTTTTTTTAAGCACAAAACTGTTTTTTTTTAAAACACGTGTTCAAAAAATGTCTGCGAAAATACCATGCGAGATTAAAAGTTGTAACGGCTGCCATTGTATTCTGTAGGGTCTTTGCTAAAAAAGCATATATAATGTTTTGGGGTTCTATGTAATTTTCTAGCAAATAAATGATGATTTTTCCATGTAGGAGAGAAATGTCAGAATTGGCCTGGGTGTTCCAGAACGCCTAATGGCGTTCCCTGCATGTTGAGGCCACGCTGTGTAAAAGTCTCACACATCTGGTATCGCCATACTCGGGAGGAATAGCAGAATGTGTTTTGGGGTGTATTTTGTTTAATGCATATGCTGTGTGTGAGAAATTACCTGCTAATATGACAGAAACATTTTTTTTTTTTAACAGATGTTTTTCTTTTATAGCGCAAAAAATAAAAAACCCAGAGGTGATCAAATACCACCAAAAGAAAGCTCAATTTGTGTGAAAAAAAGGACAAACATTTCAAATGGATACAATGTTGTATGACTGAGTAATTGTCATTCAAATTGTGAGAGCACCGAAAGCTGAAAATTGGTCTCATCAGGAAGGGGGTTTAAGTGCCCAGTGGTCAAGTGGTTAAATGAGATCTGCCCAAACTCACTAAAGGTTTCAGGAACTGGTCTAGGTATTCTCCTAATCTGGAAAATATTGAGTTGATGCCGCTAATGATGGTCCTGTCGGGTTGCTTCTCCAACCTCTTTTGAATTTTTTGTACCTGGTAGATAACTGGAGTTTTAGTTGATTCTGATATGAGGTAAGTGGCTTCTTTTTTACTCAGGATCCCCAGGTCCGTGCCCTTTTTAACATATTTGGTTAGTAATTTTTTGTATAGGGCAGCAGGGTTGCCTCTCAGTTTTTCATAAGTGTTAGGTACTTGTAGCAGATTCTCCATCTCTGTTTTATAATCAGTTTTTCTGAGAATAACCAACCCCCCCTTATCTGCTGGTCTGATTACTACTCCCTGCTTGTCACTAATTTGTTTGATAATTTTCCAGATGTTCTTGTTCCCCCTTTGTTGTTTATTTTCAAGATGTTTGATGTCTTCCTCCACCATTTTTTTTAAAGCTCCCAGACACTGATTTCCAGAGGTCGGGGGGTTGTAGATGGATTTATTTCGTAAATTGGTTCTTAAGTATACATGTTCGATCATCTTTGTTAAGGGCAAAGTACTTTTTACATTTTAATTTCCTCATAAATTTTTGCAGGTCTATGTAGGTATTAAATTTGTTAAGGGCCTGTTCAGGTGCAAACTTAAAGTGGTTGTAAACCCCAATTTTTTTTTTTTTTTTTTTATGTCACAATGTAGAGTATAAGATTTCCTATCATCTGTGCCCAGTCTTGCCACACAGAGTTAATCCAGCGCTGAGTAATCCTCTATGAATGTTCAGTGAAAATGAAAGCTCAGCGAAGCTGGCCCCCCTACAATCAGCACAAATAAAAACTCAAGTGTGTTTCTTTAGTGCTACGTTTGTGCTGTTTTGTGCCGCAAAAAATTACGTTTGTGCTGCTTTTATTTTGAAGATATTAGCAATTGTTTTTTCCAGACTATGACATCATCTAGCCCCCCTACAAGCCCAAATGACACAAAACTGGTCTGGTTGGTTAGTGCTACGTTTGTGCTGTTTTGTGCTGCTAATATTTCCGTTCTATCTTTTATTGTTTTTGCCTTATTAATGATTTATTAAAGGTCACCAAAGGTCACACAGCCCCCCTACAAGCCCAAATGACACGAAACTGGTCTCATTGGTTAGTGCTACGTTTGTGCTGTTTTGTGCTGCTAATATTTCCGTTTTATCTTTTATCGTTTTTTGCGTTATTAATGATTTATTAAAGGTCACCAAAGGTCACACAGCCCCCCTAGAATGCCCAAATGACACAAAACTGGTCTCGTTGGTTAGTGCTACGTTTGTGCTGCTAAAAAAATATTTGTGCTGTTATGGTTTTTAAGTTATACATTTTTTTTTTTCAAATCCCACTCACCCCCCCCCCCCCTTACAATTAGCACAAATAAAAACTCAAATGTTTCTTTAGTGCTATGTTTGTGCTGCTAATATTTTTATTTGTGCCGTTATGGTTTTTAATATATAGCAGCTTGTTTTTATTTGATAATAACCCACTCACTTTGCCCCCCATGTTATTAAATCTTAAAAACAAACATACTATTTGTGCTTTTTTGTGTCATAAAAATACACATTTGTGCTGCTTTTATTTTTAAGATAATAGCAATTAGTTTTTTCCCAGACAATGACATCACCCTGCCCTCCTGTCCCATACCTGGTTAGTGATCTCCTGGTTAGAAAGCAGCAATTGAAGCACAGCAAAGTATGAGTGCCTGTGATCAGTCCAATAGACTGCATGGTGGCACCAGTCAGCTGGTGGATGTGACAACAGAACCGGCTGATGGCTTATAAGCTGGCACTGAGCTTGGCTGGCGGCAGACTGTGGGTAAGCAGCTGGAAGCAGGAGACAGGTGAAACCTTGCTGGACTGAAGAGCTGTAGCAGGATGCAGGGTCAGATGAGTCAGGTCCATAATGGTCGGGCAGATCAGGCATAGACGGCAGACAACAGGATAGTTGGGTCACAAGCCAAATCAGCAATGGGAGTTAGATCAGGCAAGAACAGAAGGCAGAATCCAACGGAGGTCAGGAGCAAGCTGGGTTAGGATCAGAAGTCAAACACAGCAATTAGGAGCGAACACACAGAAGCTGCACACCAAACTGCAGCCTGTTTAAATAGTCTGTCTGGCGCCAGCATTGATGACAGGCTCACGCTCATCTGCCCGGCCAGTTGCCAGTCTGCGCATGCGCATATGTATGCACAGAGAGACATCATTTGTGCTATGGGCAAGCCTTTGCTGACAACCCCTACAACAGCCAAACAAAATGAAAAGGGGCTGGTTGGTTAGTGCCACGTTTGTGTTGGTTTGTGCCATTTTACTCTCCATTCTAGCTCCTTTTGTTTTTCATTTATTGTTGATTTAATAAAGGTCACCCAGCAGCCCTACAAGAGACACAAGACATGAAACCAGGCTGGTTGGTGCCTCCTTTGTGCTGGTTTGTGCTGTTTAAGTATCAGTTCTACTGCTTTTTGTTTTTCAGCTATTTACTATTTATTAAAGGTCAGTAAAGGTCACTGGGTTGGTTGGTTAGTGCCGCGTTAGTGCTGTTAAAATTACTATGTGTGCTGCTTTTTTATTGCAAAAGTTTTTTTTAATTAATCAAACCCCACCTCCCCCACTATAAAAGCATAAGGATGTGAAACTGGCTGATTAGTTAGTGCTGCTACTGTGCTGCTTAAACATCCATTCTCTCAGGTTTTGATATTTTAAGTTATTTTTTCTATAGTATATACTATAGTTTTACACCATATTTTTGTACAATTTGTATGTAAATATAAGCAACTTTTGTTATTCCCTATGTCACTTACATAACTATAATTTTATGTACAGTATATTGCTATATTACATGCTATAATGGGTTATTTTTAGACCTTTTATTTGTGTTACATTGTAACCATGTTCATGTGTCTGCACATAACAAAATGTAGTTTTAGGCTCCTTTTACACATGCTGCCTGATCAGGTGCGCCTGTCCGTTTTTTCAGTCGTACCTGATCGGATCGGACACTCCATTCACCTCTATGGAGCAACAGAATATGTACATGTGCAGTACAGCGGTTTGGAGATTCTGATGGAATATGATGTCCAGGGGGGGCCCTGGCATCTTCAAAGTTAGGAATCCGAGACAATGTGATGGCAGACCCCATTCCTTTTTGAATACTTGACATGCTAGGGGCCTCATTGCTAAATTTCGGTGGGCCTCTAGCCTACTCCCAGCATGCATATATACAAACAGGTAAGGGGGATGGTCTGCCATCAACCCATCTTAGTTCCCTCAACTTTAGAGGTTTTAGATATACCCAAAGATATCATAATCTCTAAACTAGGGGTATTTAATTAAATTCTATGTCACTAAATTTCTCTTTTAGCCAAGGTCCGAAACTCAAGTTTGTGCTATGACCTAGAACATTTGTAGTCACTGTATGTCTATCAAAAACTGAAAAATGTATACTTTCCATAGCATTTCAACAATATTTTTTGTCAAGTTTCAGTTTCGACATTCTTACATTAGTTGTCCCCATCAGAGTGCCCCTTTCCATCTTATGTGCTCATAGAGTGCCCCATTGCATCCTATTTCCCATCAGAGTGCCCCTTTACATCAGGGGTCCCCACACATCACAGTGCCCCTTTACATCAATTGTCCCCATCAGAGTGCCAATTTCCATAATTTGTGCCCACCAGAGAGCCCCGTCACACCATATGTGCCCACCAGAACGCCCCATTACACCATATGTGCCCAGCAGAGTGCCCCTCTTCATCATATGTGCCCATCAGAGTGCCTCTTTCCATCATATGTGCTCCTCAGAGTGCCCCTATACATCAGGTGCCCTCATGAGAGTGCCCCCTTTACATCATATGTGCCCAACAGATTGCCTCTTCATATCATATGTGCCCATCAGAGTGCCACTTTACACCATATGTACCCATCATAGTGTCCCTTTACACCAGAAGTGGCAAACACAAGGCCTGCGGACCTCTCCAGTCATCCTCCAGACCCTTACTTTCTGCTTTCAAGCAATGCATCCAACTTCTTCCCAGCAGCAGCATAAGGAAAGGGGGGTGCACTGTGATGTAAGGGAGAGTGGGGGACTCAACTTCTGATTGTTGGGTGGTTCTTGACATCTAATGTAAGGGGAAGGGATGCGCTGGACATCCTAATCTTACAGATACAACTGGTCCTTTTGAAGGCAACCATAATGCTGATTCGGTCCACGATGAAATTGAGTTTGACACCCCTGCTTTCGAAATGGTCCCTCCTGTCTTCTGTCTCCCAGAACGGGGGACGACAGGATGTGATACATAGACCCCTGCAGATTCTGTGGAGGTCTACACCTGGAAGTAGGTGCAAATACCAGATTAGACAGGTATCTTCACCCCCTCCCCCTGAAAGGTGCCAAATGTGGAGGGGGGGTTCCGAAAAGCGGAAGTTCCATTTTTGTGTGGACCTCTGCTTTAAGTATTCTCCATGCATCAGTGTCTTCAACACAGCACAGCCTGAGTTGCTAGCATTATGTGGTTTAAATCTCAAATATGTGTGTGTGTGTATATATATAGAATATATATATATATATCACATACATCATACAAGTGTTTGAAGTGTAGAATTTCCACAGTCTGGCCTAGCATTTACAATTTCCTTACAGTTTGCCATTTAGTTAAAGTCAGAACAAATAGGTACCCAGTTTGGGCAAAAAAAGAAAAAAGAAAAAATTGGGAGTACAGTTACCAATGTACCTTTGTGTGTAGACAGGAAATGATTTCAGTATATTGCTACATGGATTCAAAATTCTGGATAACACAGAACACAGTGTATACACATGGATGCATCACTAACAAACACATCAAAAGAAAAAATGAGTGGGCTATACTTTAATTGACTTGATTTACACTCAGGTAGCAGTCAAAGCATCAAGCATGAGGTTGCAAAAGCTGTAAAAACAAGTGGGTTAAACTTAGATTTACCCTGTAATCTTTCAGGCAGCAGTCAAAACATCAAGCATGAGGTTGCTTAAGCTGTATTAGTGCCTTCCTCCAAGGTACTGTGTGCAGTGCTTACAGAGCCAGGTACAGAGGAGGAGCATTACAAAAATAAACTCCAGGCTGAGTAAGAGGCCTAGCAAGGAACAATGTAAAAAATTGTGCTATTATAACAAAATGGATATTACAATTTAGAAAAACATTTCTACTGACTAGTGAAAAGTGTTTGTGTAGCTTGCACTCCTCTTTCACCTGTTTCCATACAATTTTAAACAACAAGACACCAATTATGTTCTTTGCGCTCTAAATATATTATCCAGCAAACCAATAGATAAGTACAACTTGGATTTCTCCATTATATTTTTTCAAGCATACATGAAAATCATACTTATTTTTTTTCACATGCACAGACTGTTGAAGAAGTTCTGTCTGTGTGAAAGAGAAATTGTTAGCATGTGATTCTAACATGCAGAGGGGGTTTCATCAACTATAATGTACAAGATCTCCACAACCAAATCAGAACAAATGTAATTTTTTTCACAAGTTATCACAGATGCAGCACAAATGAATGGAGTAATTGTTATAGTATCTAATGGGATGCCAAGTGGGTGGGGTTTGATAAAAAAAAAATACTTTTGCAATAAAAAATCAGCACACATAGTAATTTTAACAGCACTAACGCGGCACTAACCAACCAACCCAGTGACCTTTACTGACCTTTAATAAATAGTAAATAGCTGAAAAACAAAAAGCAGTAGAACTGATACTTAAACAGCACAAACCAGCACAAAGGAGGCACCAACCAGCCTGGTTTCATGTCTTGTGTCTCTTGTAGGGCTGCTGGGTGACCTTTATTAAATCAACAATAAATGAAAAACAGGAGCTAGAATGGAGAGTAAAATGGCACAAACCAACACAAACGTGGCACTAACCAACCAGCCCCTTTTCATTTTGTTTGGCTGTTGTAGGGGTTGTCAGCAAAGGCTTGCCCATAGCACAAATGATGTCTCTCTGTGCATACATATGCGCATGCGCAGACTGGCAACTGGCCGGGCAGATGAGCGTGAGCCTGTCATCAATGCTGGCGCCAGACAGACTATTTAAACAGGCTGCAGTTTGGTGTGCAGCTTCGATGTGTTCGCTCCTAATTGCTGTGTTTGACTTCTGATCCTAACCCAGCTTGCTCCTGACCTCCGTTGGATTCTGCCTTTATTTCTTGCCTGATCTAACTCCCATTGCTGATTTGGCTTGTGACCCAACTATCCTGTTGTCTGCCGTCTATGCCTGATCTGCCCGACCATTATGGACCTGACTCATCTGACCCTGCATCCTGCTACAGCTCTTCAGTCCAGCAAGGTTTCACCTGTCTCCTGCTTCCAGCTGCTTACCCACAGTCTGCCGCCAGCCAAGCTCAGTGCCAGCTTATAAGCCATCAGCCGGTTCTGTTGTCACATCCACCAGCTGACTGGTGCCACCATGCAGTCTATTGGACTGATCACAGGCACTCATACTTTGCTGTGCTTCAATTGCTGCTTTCTAACCAGGAGATCACTAACCAGGTATGGGACAGGAGGGCAGGGTGATGTCAATGTCTGGGAAAAAACTAATTGCTATTATCTTAAAAATAAAAGCAGCACAAATGTGTATTTTTATGACACAAAAAAGCACAAATAGTATGTTTGTTTTTAAGATTTAATAACATGGGGGGCAAAGTGAGTGGGTTATTATCAAATAAAAACAAGCTGCTATATATTAAAAACCATAACGGCACAAATAAAAATATTAGCAGCACAAACATAGCACTAAAGAAACATTTGAGTTTTTATTTGTGCTAATTGTAAGGGGGGGGGGGGGGGGAGTGAGTGGGATTTGAAAAAAAAAAAAAAAAATTATAACTTAAAAACCATAACAGCACAAATATTTTTTTAGCAGCACAAACGTAGCACTAACCAACGAGACCAGTTTTGTGTCATTTGGGCATTGTAGGGGGGCTGTGTGACCTTTGGTGACCTTTAATAAATCATTAATAATGTAAAAACGATAAAAGATAGAACGGAAATATTAGCAGCACAAAACAGCACAAACGTAGCACTAACCAATGAGACCAGTTTCGTGTCATTTGGGCTTGTAGGGGGGCTGTGTGACCTTTGGTGACCTTTAATAAATCATTAATAACGCAAAAACAATAAAAGATAGAAAGGAAATTTAAACAGCACAAAACAGCACAAACATAGCACTAAAGAAACACACTTGAGTTTTTATTTGTGCTGATTGTAAGGTGGGCAAAGTGAGTGGGGTTTGAAAAAAATAAATAAACTGTTATAACTTTAAAACCATAACAGCACAAATAAAAATATTAGCAGCACAAACCAGCACAAACGTAGCACTAACCAATGAGACCAGTTTCGTGTCATTTGGGCGTTGTAGGGGGGCTGATTGACCTTTGGTGACCTTTAATAAATCATTAATAACGCAAAAAACGATAAAAGATAGAACGGAAATATTATCAGCACAAAACAGCACAAACGTAGCACTAACCAACGAGACCAGTTTCGTGTCATTTGGGCTTGTAGGGGGGCTGTGTGACCTTTGGTGACCTTTAATAAATCATTAATAAGGCAAAAACGATAAAAGATAGAACGGAAATATTAGCAGCACAAAACAGCACAAACGTAGCACTAACCAATGAGACCAGTTTCGTGTCATTTGGGCTTGTAGGGGGGCTGTGTGACCTTTGGTGACCTTTAATAAATCATTAATAACGCAAAAAAACGATAAAAGATAGAACGGAAATATTAGCAGCACAAAACAGCACAAACGTAGCACTAACCAATGAGACCAGTTTTGTGTAATTTGGGCTTGTAGGGGGGCTAGATGATGTCATAGTCTGGAAAAAACAATTGCTAATATCTTCAAAATAAAAGCAGCACAAACGTAATTTTTTGCGGCACAAAACAGCACAAACGTAGCACTAAAGAAACACACTTGAGTTTTTATTTGTGCTGATTGTAGGGGGGCCAGCTTCGCTGAGCTGCAGCTGCAGTATTTGTAGCTGCTGGCTTTTAATATTTTTTTTTGAGCGGACATCCGCTTTAAGCCTATAATTAGGCTTACCTCTAGGTACAGTAAATATCTCCTAAAACTGCACTATTTAGGAGATCTTTACTTGTGTAGCAGCCAATGTAGAGTGAGATTTCGCAGAGTTTCAACCAGTAGTAACACCATAGGAGGAGGTGAGTGCACTCTGAGTAATGCTGTTACTTGCAAATTGCTGTTAAAAACAATATTGCTAGTGTGACATGGCCCAAAATGAGGATAGTTACCATGCTTTGATTGTGAACACTCCTCTGGGTATAGAGGAATTACATTAGATATAAAACTGGAGATTGTTGCAGAAAGCCAGCATGGAAACCAGAGAAATGTGAATTTCCCACTGGGCACAAAGGATACTTCAACAGTCTTTTACTGCCATAACAAATGAAACTACAAGAGAGGCAATAGATACTATTTATAGCTGTTATTTTCTCTCTTGCTTTAAAATATTACATCTGTGAAATCTGTGAAGAAGAGTAGAGTTAAACATTAAATTCAACTTACATAGTCAGTTGGTGGCGCCTCACTGAGAATTCCATTGGAGCTGCAGGTGATCATTACTGTTCCTTCTGTGTTTTCAAGATATACTACACAAATCATATTATATTTCTGCTACTGCCAAATCAAGAGCAACCATTTTCAATACATAACTTCACACATTCCAGAACATTTAGCGTTATATAAGAGCTGGTCAAGATTTCCCACAAAAAGTCATCCATCTATTTCATCCAGTTTAATCAAGCTACAGAAAATGGTTTAGTGATAAAGAGGTTCTATTAACCACTTAAAGCGGGGGTTCACCCCCCCAAAAAATGTTTAACATTACATTCAGGCGTGTTGGTATAATGACAATCGGCTGTTTT
The DNA here is from genome assembly GCA_029574335.1 of Rana kukunoris. Classification (NCBI taxonomy): domain Eukaryota; kingdom Metazoa; phylum Chordata; class Amphibia; order Anura; family Ranidae; genus Rana; species Rana kukunoris. The sequence continues at coordinate 78,834 of JAJQKJ010001574.1, forward strand.
TTTTTTAAATCCTTGCCGTACATACCGTTTTAGATGTATATGTTCACCGCGGCTTCCCGGTATAATCTTCGGAACTGGGCGTTACTAGTTGATTGACAGGCTTCCGACGGGTGCATACAGCGCATCACGAGTTGCCGAAAAAAGCCAAACGTCAGTGCGCAGGCGCCGAATAGAGCCGACTCGCAGCCTGGCTTCTTTCGGCAACTCGTGATGCACTATATGCGCCCGTCGGAAGCCTGTCAATCAACTAGTAACGCCCAGTACCGAAGATTATACCCGGAAGCCGCGGTGAACATATACATCGAAAACGGTATGTACGGCAAGGATTTTAAAAAAAATAGCCGATTGTCATTATAACAACACACCTGAATGTAATGTTAAAACATTTTTTTTTGGGTGAACCCCCACTTTAAGACCCGGACCTTTAGGCAGCTAAAGGACCTGGTCAGTTCGGCACTGCGTCGCTTTAACTGACAATTGCGCGGTCGTGCGGCGTGGCTCCCAAACAAAATTGGCGTCCTTTTTTTCCCACAAATAGAGCTTTCAGTGGGGACATTTGATCTCCTCTGCGGTTTTTATTTTTTGCGCTATAAACAAAAATAGAGCGATCAATATTTTTTACTTTTTGCTATAATAAATATCCCCCAAAAATATATAATTTAATTTTCCTCAGTTTAGGCCGATAGGTATTCTACCTATTTTTGGTAAAAAAAAATCGCAACAACCATTTATCGATTGGTTTGCGCAAAATTTATAGCGTTTATAAAATAGGGGATAGTTTTATTGCATTAATTATTCTTTTTTTTTTTTTTTTTACTACTAATAGCGGCGATCAGCGATTTTTTTTCATGACTGCGACATTATGGAGGACACTTCAGATAATTTTGACACATTTTTAGGACCATTGTCATTTTCACAGCAAAAAATGCATTAAAAATGCATTTTTTACTGTGAAAATGACAATTGCAGTTTCAGAGTTAACCACTAGGGGAGTGTGGCTGTAGGTTCGGTCCGCGGCTGGGCTTAAAGGGTACAGGTACAGGTACGTGGATGTGCCCAGCTGTGCCATTCTGCCGACGTATATCGGCCTCAAGGGGTCCATAAGTGGTTAAAGTCTCATGCCTCGTACACACGACCAGTTTTACAGTCGGGAAAACTGCCATGACAGCTTTTGGCTGGAAAAACTGTCCGTGTGTATGCTCCATGGCAGTTTTCCCGACAGGAAAACCAATGGGAATCACGGCAGGACAATTGAGAGCATGTTCTCTTTTTTCCTGCCGCGATTCCCGGTGGTCTTTCCACACACAAAGAAGTCTTGGCGGCTTGTGTCCTGCTGATGCTGGAGCTAAATTTCAGACAGGGACTCAACCAATATTGGACTTCAGTTGAGCAGATAAGCAATAAGCCTGTAGTTAGGGACTAAGGATGTTAAGGAATGTTTACACTTTGTCTTGAACTGTCATTTGTCCCTATCATTATGTTAACTTATTCTTCAAGTAAAATGCGTAAAACTTCTATTTTCCCTAAAGGGGTGCAAAGCAAATAACCGGCACATAATATAGTCTACAGCTCGGGTCACTTAGTACTTTGGGTATGAAAACAACAGTACAAGAGTTCATACAGTGTGAAGATATAAGTGGTTACCAAGGTTAAAGGGGTTGTAAACCTTTGTGTTTTTTCACCTTAATGCATCCTATGGCATTGTCCCCCCCCCCTCGTTTTACTTACCTGAGCCCCGAATTTCCGTGGGTGCGATCACGCGTCGCTCTCTCCATGGCTTCTCGGCTCTTCATCGGATAGATTGATAGCAGCGCAGCCATTGGCTCCCGCTGCTGTCAATAAAATCCAGTGACATGGGCGCTGGGGGGAGCAAGGCAGAGTCATACACTCGGCGGCTATGGGCACCAAGTTTATGACACAGGAGCACGCCGGCAAGGTAATCCCCTCGGGAGAGAGTTTCCCAGCGGGGGTTACCTATTGCAGGGAGGAGCCGTGAGAGCCTCCATGGGACCCCAAAACAGAAGGATCGGGGCCACTCTGTGCAAAACGAACTGCACAGTTGAGGTAAGTGTGACGAGACCCTTGCTCGCCCAGGTCCTGCTCTCCCGACACTCCTTTGTTTCTATCGGATCAGATTGCAGCTTGCAACATCTGATGGTCCAGTCATCCAAGGTTCCGGGATCCGACCTACAGCTATGTGCCGATCGCGATCCATTAGAAGAACACACATAAAACGAGCTGTATGTATGCTCAACCAGAACTCTTTATTGAAACACTCTGCTAGTTATATACAGGTTACAGCTTCCATCAATCAAATAACAATGAAATCTCCACCCCCTTTTTCACACACTGGGGTTTCCATACAGAGACATCTCGGCACCGATGCCTTCCGCATGACTTCACTACCTCAGCGAGAATGACATTCCTGTAGACAATGACATCAGTGAAGTTAACAGAATATGTTATCTAGCCGGCTTGTCTCCGCATAGAGAGGAGGTCATTACTACATCTGAGAGATCACACTTTTTTAGATAATGACATGCTAATCCAATACTCCTGATAATCAAAAGGCTCAAAACAGTGTTATCACACAATAGAAAGGTCTAAGAGCCAACTTGAATTAACACCTCTACACACTGGACAATGAATGTCTTTCACAAGCCACTTAGCCTTTCAATAGTCCTCAATAGTCTAATTCAGTTCAATCCCCATCTACAGTAGACAGACACCTCATAATGTCCAAAGGCATCCTGCAATATGTCATATACATAATGGGCCAGATTCACATAGACGTAATATTCCGCTGCGTAATCGAAATACGCTACGCTGCCGTATTTCACCAGGCTCTACGCCGAATTCAGATAGTTTTTTGCGTGTACGCTATGGCGTCGTAGTCTATTTCTCGCCGCGCAATCGAAATACGTGATTAGGGGGCGTGAAGCATTTAAATTAAGCGCGTCCCCGCGGCGATCGAACTGCGCATGCTCTGTTCAGGAATTTCCCGCCGTGCATTGCGTTGTGACGTCATTCGTTGTTTGAGTAGCGGCGTTTACGAACATTCCTATTCCCGGACGACTTACGTTTAAAAATAATAAAAGACGTCGGAAGACGTTGATATTCGACGCGGGAACGACGGCCATACTTAACATGGGCTGTCTAATATTAGAGGAGGTAAAAGGCTGGTATAGTGATACGCAAAAAAAAGATGACTAAAGGTGCCGTAAGAGATTGCGTTTGAAGTGCGAAATTTCTTGGATTGCAGGCAAAAGCTCATTAGCAAACCTAAATCAATTTCTGATATATTTTTGTTTCCATATATTGTTCAAAAAGACTATACAAAACAGGACTGGGCAAGACAAGACTAGACATGACAAGACAGGTCAAGACAAACAAAACTGGACTAGACAAGACAAGACAACATACCCAAATACAAAAAAAAAAAATATATATATATATACAAAAAATACAAAGGAAAAAAAAATAAAAAATTAGGGCAAGGTTAAGGATTGGTAGCAACAACCCCCACCACTCACCACTAATTTGTTCTGTTCCTACAAGTAATTTCTAAATTCTTGTTGTTTCTCTATATACTCTCCAGGGGACCCAAGTCCGAAGGTGCTCCTCATGTGTATCCAATTCAAGTGCTAAAAGTGATTCCATCTTTTCTATACCATCCATTTCACTGGCCCATTCCTTAACTGATGGAGTTTGTATTGAGCGCCAGTGCCGTGGTATAACTAATCTTGCTACTGTCAACCAGTGTCTCAAAAGACACCTTTTAATATTCTTATATGATCCTGGTAGTATTGATAGCAAAGTGATTTGTGGTATATTTAATATTGGTTCCCCAGTAACTAAAGTGTATAGCTGCATAATTTTTTCCCAGAAATTTAAGATTGGGGGACATTCCCACCAAATGTGTAGCAATGAACCTTTAAATATATGGCATCGCCAACATATGTCTGATTTATCTGGGTATATACGCTTTAATGACATTGGGCTCCAATACCACCTGGAAAGAAGTTTGTAATTTGTCTCTTGTGCTTTAATTGTTAGTGACATACAATGTGTTAAATTAAATGATTTCTTCCACTCTGCATCTTCAATTTGAACATTTAACTCATTCGCCCATTTCCTTATGTATTCAGGGAGTTCAGGGTGTTTTTTTTATAGCTAATATCTTATAGATTGAAGATAAGACATGTTTTGGTTTTGAGTCTTGTAGCAATAGAAGTTCAAACTGAGTTGTGTCTCTATACAAAAATGTATTTGAGGGAAGAGAGGACAAGAAAGATAATAGTTGCCGATATTCCAACCATTGCGTAAGTGAGGGCTTCGATGTAAAGATTAGGTTTAGTATAGGTGGAAATGCTGCCTGGCAAGTAATCTGGCACACTCTACGATGAGATTCTTTGTTCCAAATGAGGAAATCTTTACGTTTTAAAGCCGGCGGAAATCGTGGGTTACCAAATAAAGGTGTCATAGGTCCCACTAATGAGGAAAGTTCTAATTGTAGAATTGTTTTGGTCCAAATTTTTAATAGGTGGGATGTTAGGGAGGGCATAGTAGAAGATAAATCTCGATAGATATCACTATTCTCAAAATCTAACCAAGGGAGGGCGGTAAGATCAAATTGATTTAGCCATTGCTCTATTAGTACCCATTGTTTAGTATTGGAGGAGTGGAACCAGTTCACTATCCTTGTTAATACTGGCGCTACATAATAATGGTAAAGATCAGGTGCACCCGCTCCTCCGTTCACTTTGGGTAGTGATAGTAATTTATTTTTCAATCTATGTTTTTTATGGCCCCAAATAAATTTTGTAAAGGCCGACTGTAGAGTAGAAAAATAAGATCTAGGGATAGAGACAGGCATGGTTTGGAAGAGATACAAAAAACGCGGTATTATATCCATTTTTAGAATATTAATCCTCCCAAACCACGAATATTGATTGTGATCATATTTTTTTAAATCCTGTAAGGTTCGTTGCATAAGAGGAATATAATTTGTTAGAAATAAATGGTTCAGGTCAGAGGGGATAAAAATACCTAAATATTTTAATACCGAAGAACAGATTTTGAGTGAAAAACTATTTTTCAATACCGCCACTTGTTGTGGACTGAGTGACACATTGAGAATAACTGATTTTGATATATTTACTTTAAAGTTACTAAGGGTACCAAAACGTTTAAATTCTGATAAAATAGCCGGTATGGAAACCTGTGGATTAGTGACATATAGCAATAGATCGTCAGCAAACAAGGCTAATTTTATTTCCGTTTGGTTTATCTGTATGCCCCCAATTAAAGGGTTCTGTCTAATTGCTATTGCTAGATGCTCCATTACCAGGACGTAAAGTAAAGGTGATAGTGGGCATCCTTGTCGGGTACCATTTTGTATGGTGAAACTTGTTGATAACGATCCATTGATCTTTATCCTAGCCTCAGGTTTAGTATATAATGCCAGGATCTTGTGCAGTAAATTCGGGCCCAGACCTATTTGCATTAATGCTTGTTTTAAAAAGGGCCATCCAATTCGGTCAAAGGCCTTCTCTGCATCAACTGAAAGGAGACATACTGGTATTTTTGCTGTTTGAGCATAATTCATTAATAAAAAGGTTTTTATAGTATTGTCCCGTGCTTCTCTACCTTGTACAAAACCCATCTGGTCTAAGTGTACCAGGTTTGGAAGGAGAGGTTGGAGATGTAATGCAATTAATTTAGCAAAGATTTTTAAGTCTATCCCAATTAACGAGATCGGGCGAAAACTGGAACATAAAGTTAGGTCCTTTTCCGGTTTTGGAATCAGAGTGATATGCGCTTCTAATGTCTGAGTTGAGAATTGATTCCTAGGGGAGATAGAATTTAATACTTGGAGCAAAAATGGAGATAGATATTCCTTATAGGTTTTGTAAAATTTTGGAGTGAATCCATCTGGGCCTGGACTCTTTCCTGATGGAATATCGGCAATCACATCCAATAATTCCTCAAGTTGAAAAGGACGATCTAACAATGTTCTTTTGTCATCATCTAATACTGGGATAGCTGTTTCCTGTACATAATCTTCAATTTGTTGATTGACTCCAACTACATCTTCCAAAGATGGTGATGGAGCCAAGTTATAGAGACCTGAGAAATAATCTCTAAAAACATGTTGAATAGATTGTGGGTCTGACGTAATTTCTCCAGATGGCTTTTTTATACTGGGTATAAAGGTCTGGGATGAACGGGGATGCAATGTTCGTGATAATAGTCTCCCGCATTTATCCCCCGATTTATATCTTTCCAGAGCTCTTCTCTGTTCCTATGATTTATGGGATGTTTCAAATAGCTGCAAAAGAAAGGCCCTTGTGGATGAAATATTAGCTAATATTTCTGCACGATGACTGGTTTTATGTAAAGTTTCTAAAGAGTGAAGCTTTGATAGAGTATTTTGGATAATTATGGATTTTTTCTTTTTAAGTCGTGAGCCATGTTGAATAAACAGACCCCGTAATACTGCTTTTAGAGCTTCCCATTTTAAGGGGAGTGCGGTTTCATCTTGGGCATGGTCAGAGATAAAATTACTAATTGCTTCTATAACTGCCTTATGACATATTGGATCTAACATAAGTGTATCGTTTAGACGCCAAGACCAATTTGTTCCGTGAGTCTGTGGTGGATTTATTGTTAGAAATACTGGTGAATGGTCAGACCAGGTAAATGAGCCTATTTCCATTGAAGGATCCCATTCTAATACCTTTTGTCCAGTTAAGAAATAGTCCAGTCTATTATATGTTTTATGGGCCAATGAAAAATATGTGTAATTACGGTCTTTGGGATATAAGATCCGCCATAGATCCAGTAGCCTATGTTCATAGAATTTTTTTTTGAGAGCCCTCAGGCGAGAGTATGAGATGTTCGATCGTTGAGTGGAGCTATCTAATATGGGATCTAAGGCTAAGTTAAGGTCTCCTCCCACAATAATAATTCCTTCCGCAAAATCTGCTAAAAGATCAAGATAATGTGAGATTGTTGTCGTTTGGTCACAGTTCGGAATATAAAGGTTTGCAATGGTAATAATCTTATTCCATAACCGAATTTTAAGAAAAATGTATCTACCATTTGGGTCAGCTATATGATTCAGATATTGTATTGGCATATGTTTATGGAGTGCTATTGACACTCCTCTTGCTTTTGAACCCGGTGTAGAACTATGGAACCATTGAGAATAATGTTTACGTGGACACACGGGAACACCACCTGTACGGAAATGGGTCTCCTGGAGAAGTATAATATCTACCTTGGCTTTGTGCAAACTATATAGAATCTGGCCTCTTTTTGATTCATTATTTAAACCTTTAACATTGTAGGTACAAAGTTTCAGAGATGCTATAGAGTAGTAAGTTGCTACCATAAAAAAAAAAAATGGGGAAATTAATAAAAAGAGAGGCTCCCTCTCTAAACTCTTCGTACTACCAGAAGAATACAAAGGAATAACAAAAAGGAGAGAAAAAAAAAACACACACACAAAAAACACTCAAGGGAAATAGGTGTGAGGGGTGATATAAATCACCCCCCAAGACAAAGGGAAATGGAATATATCCAAAAAAAGACACCAAGTCCTACCAGAGGACTGATGTACCTACAAGGGGGAAAGTTAATGGGCATAAAGGATATCTCACCGCAGGTATTTAGGGCTAACTAAACATGTGGGTATTATGACACCGCTCATATATACAAATAATTGAATAAATAAATATATACACCGCCAATCAAACATACAAAGTGGGACTAGCAGTTTAAATAAATCAATAAGTCAATAAATCATTAACTCAGTAAATAATTCACTAAGTAGATAAATTAATACATGAATAGATCAAGCTCAATATACCAATTGTTGCGGCTCGACTTTAGCCATGTAGCCTTAATATTCTTCCTTCTTACCTACAACTCCAAAAAAAAAAAAAAACAACACCACTATACCAATATACCAATGGTTGCAGCTCAAGTTTGTCACATATTCCATTGACTTTGTTAAATTTCAAGATATATATATAAATCAAGGGAAAAAAAAACAAAAAATAGGAAAAGGGGGGGAGAAAAAAAAATAAAAATAAATATAATATAAATAAAAAAAATAAAAAAAAATAAAAAAAGCTATATAGCTGACAAATAATTAATAATGTCTCTTCTTATGTAATACATGAAGTATGATTTCACGGTCCATGACATTACTCCCCCTGGGAAATAGTCCAACAGCCGCAGTGGGACCCACACGGGTCAACTCGAGGATGTTGGACAAGTTGTCTTAAGGTTCCAGGACCGTCTGACGGGCTAAACCATCCGCATTCCCATTTTGAGGCCCTGGCCGATATTGTATGGTGAAATTGTACGGTTGCAAAGCCAGGCTCCACTGGAGTAATCGTCCGTTCTCTCCCGCTACCCGGTTAAGCCCGGTGGTTAAGCCATATCAAAGGGTTGTGGTCCGTCATGACGGTAAAAGAGCGTCCATACACGTAGGGCTGCAATTTCTTTAACGCCCAGACCAAAGCCAAACACTCTTTTTCCACAGCAGCATATCCAACTTCACGGGGTAACAACTTGCGGCTGAGATACGCCACCGGGTGCTCTTTCCCGTCATCACCAACTTGGCTTAGTACAGCTCCCAGTCCGAACATGGAGGCATCTGTATGAACGACAAAGCGTTTGTTAGGATCGGGTGCCGCCAGTATGGGAGCTTGCGTTAGGGCGGTTTTTAACTGATGAAATGCGGTCTCGCTCTCCGGGGACCACAGGACCTGTTTAGGGAGAGTCTTTTTGGTCAGGTCCGTTAGGGGCTTGGCTATGTCACTATAGTGGGGTACAAACTTCCTGTAGTACCCTGCTGTCCCTAAAAATGCAAGTACCTGGGTCTTGGTTCTGGGAACTGGCCAGTTTAGTACGGCCTCTATTTTTGCAGGTTCTGGCCTCTGCTTCCCACATCCCACTCTATGTCCCAGATATTGCACCTCAGACATCCCGATATTACATTTGTCTGGTTTGAGGGTCAGGTTTGCGGCTCGGATCCTATCCAGCACTATTCCCAGGTGTCTAAGATGTTCCTCCCAGGTCTGGCTATAGATTGCGATGTCGTCAAGATAAGCACATGCAAAATCTTGAAGACCATCGAGGAGTTCATCTATCATCCGCTGAAAGGTAGCCGGAGCATTTTTCATCCCAAATGGCATTACCAGAAACTGGTAAAGGCCAAACGGGGTGATGAAGGCCGACTTCGGAATTGCTTCCGCATCCAAGGGAATCTGCCAGTAGCCCTTACACAAGTCAATAGTCGTCAGATACTGTCCCTGAGCTATTTTGTCCAGCAATTCGTCCACTCGGGGCATAGGGTAGGCATCTGTCACAGTACAGTCATTCAGTCGCCTATAGTCCACGCAAAACCGGGTCGTGCCATCCCGTTTTGGGACTAATACTACAGGGGACGCCCAGGGGCTTGCTGAGGGTTCGATCACCCCTAACTCAAGCATTTCCCTAATCTCCGCTCTCATCCCTTCTTGCACTGCTCCGGGGATCCTATAGGCTGGTTGTCTCAGGGGCTTCTGCCCGGGAGTCTCTACCTTGTGTACAGCTATGTGAGTGTATCCAGGGAGTGCCGAGAACATCTCCTGTCGGTCCTGGAGTAATTCTCTTGCCTGTTCTCGTTCTTGGGATCCTAATCCGTCTCCTAGCCGTATATCCTTCACCCCCCCGGAACAGTTACTAATTTCGGGAAGCTCCAGCATCGGTAGATATTCAGAGTCCCCAGTGGCCGGAGCGCATATGGTGGCTACTGCCTCGGCCCTTTCATTAAAGGCCTTCATCATGTTAATGTGGAACGTCCTCTTAATTTTTGTGTCGGCACAGCTGGCAGGTTTTACTACCTGATAGGGACCTTGCCAGGAGGCCTGTAATTTATTTTGCTTCAGGGGTTTTAGTACCAGGACCAGGAGCAGTACCAGGACTTTCTGTCCGATATAAAAAGGTGCGATTCCGCGCAGACCGATCATACCAAACCTTCTGCTGACTCTGGGCCGATTGCATATTTTCATGGACAAGATCAGTAAGGTCCCGCAGTCGCTCCCTGAGTTCCAAGACATAACTAAGGATGGGAAAGCCTTCCGGACCCTCTACCTACTCCCACTGGGCTCTCACTAAGTCTAAGGGCCCCCTTACCCTTCGCCCATATAACAGCTCAAATGGGGAAAACCCCGTGGACTCTTGGGGTACCTCTCTATATGCAAACAGTAGATGGGGAAGGTATTTCTCCCAATCCTTCCTACTCTCCACGAAGGACCGAAGCAGCTGCTTCAGGGTCCCGTTAAATCTCTCACACAGCCCATTAGTCTGAGGGTGGTAGGGGGTGCTTTGGAGGGGTTTAATCCCACAGAGACGCCAGAGCTGTTGCGTCAGCTCAGCTGTGAATTGGGTACCCTGATCGGACAATATCTCCTGGGGGAACCCTACCCTAGTGAATACCCGCAGTAAGGCATCTGCTACTGTATCTGCCTGGATATTGGATAAGGGAATGGCCTCCAGGTAGCGGGTGGCGTAATCCACCACCGTAAGAATATACTTCTTCCCGGTGGCACTGGGGCGGGCCAGTGGGCCTATAATATCTACCGCTATGCGGCTAAAGGGTTCTCTAATAATCGGCAGAGGTTGCAGCGAGGCTTTTGGGTGATCCCCTGTCTTCCCTACTTTCTGACAAGTCTCACAGGTCCGGCAGTATTCTCGCACCTCCGCATGTAATCTGGGCCAGAAGAAAACATGAGCCAACCGACTCCGGGTCTTGGCTATCCCTAAATGTCCGGCCAAGGGGATGTCGTGAGCCAGTCGCAATAGCTCCCGTCTGTATTTCTGGGGTACAACTAGCTGTTTGTGGGGGCCCTGTTGCTTCCCAGTGCCCATTCCCTCAGTGTAACGATAAAGAAACCCCCCCTCCCACTATTCTGTCTTCCCCCAGCCCACCTGGATCCTTGCCCGCTCTGTCCCGATAACCAGCTAAAGTTGGGTCACTCTGAGTCTCTTGCCTAACATCAGAGGGCGAATCCCAGGACACAGTGTTGTCAGGTCGGGGTAACGTAGGACGATTTGGTCTTACCTGGGTCCCCATAGGAGTGGAGTTGCCTTGAAGTTGTCTCTGACATCTGGTGGTCACGGCCATGGCGACCTCTGGGGCATACGAGGAAGTTAAATGGCCCAAATCGTTCCCCAAAAGTACTTCTGCAGGTAACTCGCGTAGTAATCCCACTCGCACCTCTCGCTCCCCTGAGCCCCAATCCAAGAGGACTTGGGCGGTGGATAAACGTAGCACCTTGCCCCCTGCTACCCTGACTGCAACAGTCTGGCCAGTCCGGGCTGACTGGGGAATCATGTGAGGCTGGATGAGGGTAATTGTAGCCCCGGAATCGCGGAGTCCCTGGGCAGGCTGCCTATTGACCCATACTGCCTGGCGATGGTGCTGTCGATTATCTCCAGCAGCAGCTTGGACAGGAATCCGCTTCGAAAAGTTCACCGCACTCTTCCTGAACATCTCGATGGTTGGGCTCATTCTGGAAGCCGCTGGTCTGGATGGATGATTAGTCTCTCGGTACCTCGTGGATTGGGTAGGGCAAGATCGTTGCAGATGACCGGTTCGGTTGCAGGTATAGCACTTAGGTCCGGTAGGAAGGTTGGGTCGGGCTGGGGGTCTAGAGGTGGACCACTGAGGTACTGAAGTTGGCTTAGAGGCTGGTAAACTGGGCCGAGATAGTGGATAGCGCTAATTTTCGCCTGACCTTCGAGAGTCCAGATATTCATCAGCCAAAGTAGCCGCTTGCTGTACCGTCCGTGGTTGCTTATCTCGCACCCAATCCTGTACTACCGGAGGAGTGTGATTAAAGAACTGTTCTAATAGTACTAGCTGAGTGATGTCCTCTACGGTATGAGCGTGGCTTCCCTGGAACCAGCTCTTAAGGTTCCGCTGCAGACGATGTGCCCACTCCACGTATGTTGTGTTGGTTTGTTTCCGGGATTCTCGAAACTTAAGCCGGCTAGCTTCGGGTGTAATGGCAAATCGGGCTAGCAAAGCTTCTTTAACCCGGTCATAGTTTTTAGCGTCCTCCAGAGCCCGATATGCATCCGCTGCTCTGCCAGTTAAATTACTTGCCAGTAAGACGACCCAATCTTGGGACAGTACTTCATGTATCTGGCATAGTCTCTCAAAGTCCTGCAGGAATGCTTCAATTTCCTCCTCTCCTTCCTTAAATAGCTTGAACGCCCGAAAGGACAACTTACGAAAAGTCGCTGCATCTTTAGGCGTTTTCTCCGATTGCTGTATTTCTGCCATTCTCTCTCTTGTCGCTCTCGTTCTCTCTCTTGTCGCTCTCGTTCTCTCTCTTGTTGCTCATCCTGCAGCTTGATGTCTCTAATGGCATTCTGTATGGCGGTTTCTTATGGGTTTGCACCATATAATGCCAACCGCTCCCGAACTCGTTGCTGAAACAAGTCTTCAACTGACCGGGGTCCTGCATCACCCTCCCTCTGATCCATCTCGGCTAGCTCACTGATCAGGGTGGCCTTGTTCTTTGTCCCACCTGTCCCTCCACGGCTCTCAAGTAAGTCTTTCAGCGTGGCTCTCCTGCATGCTGCATAGTTGATCATTGACTGTGGTGGTTTGGAGTGTCCCAGTAACTGGAGAGTAAATCCCACCGCTGCCAACCAATGTGACGAGACCCTTGCTCGCCCAGGTCCTGCTCTCCCGACACTCCTTTGTTTCTATCGGATCAGATTGCAGCTTGCAACATCTGATGGTCCAGTCATCCAAGGTTCCGGGATCCGACCTACAGCTATGTGCCGATCGCGATCCATTAGAAGAACACACATCAAACGAGCTGTATGTATGCTCAACCAGAACTCTTTATTGAAACACTCTGCTAGTTATATACAGGTTACAGCGTCCATCAATCAAAGAACAATGAAATCTCCACCCCCTTTTTCACACACTGGGGTTTCCATACAGAGACATCTCGGCACCGATGCCTTCCGCATGACTTCACTACCTCAGCGAGAATGACATTCCTGTAGACAATGACATCAGTGAAGTTAACAGAATATGTTATCTAGCCGGCTTGTCTCCGCATAGAGAGAAGGTCATTACTACATCTGAGAGATCACACTTTTTTAGATAATGACATGCTAATCCAATAGAAAGGTCTAAGAGCCAACTTAAATTAACACCTCTACACACTGGACAATGAATGTCTTTCACAAGCCACTTAGCTTTTCAATAGTCCTCAATAGTCTAATTCACTTCAATCCCCATCTACAGTAGACAGACACCTCATAATGTCCAAAGGCATCCTGCAATATGTCATATACATAATGTCTCATCTTATGTAATACATGAAGTATGATTTCACGGTCCATGACAGTAAGTATGACATGTTTGTTATTTTTTTTTTTAATAACTGAACCTTTAGTGTCACTTAAACAAAGGTTTCCCTAGCACCCGTCATTAGGCATGTACGTTTGGCAGGTGAGATTGCTCTTGCAGCGAGGGAGATTTTGACGGCACTCCTTCGTCGTGATTCATCTCCCATATCAATGGGAGAACATCTGCACCGCTGGGGCCCTTTTCAATAATTAAGTTATAACAGCTCATCGCAATGCAATACATATATATATCCCCCAAAAACGAGGCCTGCAAATACCTTTTTTAGGATTGTTTCATTCTCTGTATTTCCGGGTATCTCAATTAACATTCGTACTGCTGTTATGTGATTCAAATTATGACATTGCTTCTGCCCTTACTGTGTCCCTGTCGGTAATCTCGCGCATGCGCTGTTGCGCTGTAACCATTCATTGCTGTGTCTGCGGCTGCTGTTTTCTTTCACTCCTCTTTGTGACGTCTTCTTTAGTCACACGGGGGAATTTTAGGAAGAGTGGAAGGAGCTAAACAACGCAAGACTTCTCTGTGCCGGAAGTCCTCACAAACTGCATTCCAGCAAGCTTTAAATGCCGGTTTAGAGGGGCTAATGTGCACAAGCGCGGTGACGTCATGCAAATGATCACCTGCCTGTGTTATGGGCTATTTTTTTAAGACAATGTTGTGTCCGGGGGTTTACATTACAACCACTTTAAATGACTGGCATATTATTGAAAAAAATTAAACGTAAGTGGCCCCCTATTGGGCGGGGCCCATGGGCTTGAGCCCAGTCAAGCCCAATGGTATGTCCAGCCATGATAGGGGGGTCTTCAAGAGGGTGTGAGGGGGTTTGTGAGCTAAGCACACCCTCCTGCATGCATGCCTGAGCTAAGAACAGATGGATTCCAGAAAGTTAACGCTACATGAAACATCTGCCCTTACTTAAGATGGTCATGCCCAGAAATGCTAGGCAGATGTTTTTCAAAATGTTTTCTCAGCATAATTAATCACTGAGACATGGATGGACGGGGGAGTTTGCTTTGAATAATAAAAATGAAATAAATAGTGGTTTTGGTTTGTGTTGTTCAGATGCAGTGTAGTTCCCCTTTAAAACGGTGCAGTAAAAAGCAAATGTAGCTTTGGCTTTAGTGGGTAATGATAGGTCACCTAGAATGATAAAGTGGTAGTAAAGTCTTTACTACCACTTTTACTTTCATGTAAGCCTATAATAAGGCTTACCTGTAGGTATAAAGAATAGTTCCTAAACCTGTACAGTTTAGGAGATATTCCCCCTCGCAATGCGCCGCTGTTTGCAGCGGCGAATGCGCAGCAGGGAGCCTCGGCTAAAGGGCCGGCAGCCGCCGGACCTTGCCGGATTGAAGTCTCCCGTGCGCATGCCAGGGAGTGACGACATCGCTGCTCCAGCCAATCACAGTGCTGGAGCGGTGATACCCGGAAGACACGCCGACGCAAGATGACATCTCGCTCGGCGTGGACCAGGTAAGTTCTCTACACCTCGTTCCGAGGTAAGTATTTCATAATGAGATAGTATGCGGCGCATACTAGCTTATTATGGCTTTTGCCTTTCAGGTGCAAAATAAATAAAAAATCATCACGGGTATACAACCGCTTTAACCACTTCAGATCCACGCTATAGACAAAAGACGTCCACAGCACGGACCTGAAGTGCCGGGATCACGTCTTTGGACGCCATGTTATTGTAATTCCCCACGCGCGCCACTGGGTGGCGTGCAGCGGGGAAAACCAGTGGCGTTGCATCGCTGAGGATTCTATGCATGTACCCAGTGGCTGCGGTATCCGTCAGGTACACGCGATCGGCGGTGACAGAGCAGGGACGTGGAGCTCTGTGTGTAAACACAGAGCTCCACGTCCTGTCAGGGAGAGGAGACAGATGCTGTTTCCCTTGTACATAGGGACACAGCATCGGTCACCTCCCCAGTCAGTCCCCTCCCCCCACACAGTTAGAACACACCCAGGGAATACATTTAACCCCTTCCTCACCCCCTAGTGTTAACCCCTTCAATGCCAGGCACATTTATACAGTAATTAGTGTATATTTATAGCACTGGTCGCTGTATAAATGTGAATGGTCCCAAAAATGTGTCAAAAGTGTCCCATGTGTCCGCCGTAATGTCGCAGTCCCAATAAAAATCGCAGATCGCTAGTAAAAAAAAAATAGTAAAAAATAATCATAATTCTGTCCCCTATTTTATAGGCGCTATAACTTTTGCGCAAAGCAGTCGCTTATTGCGATTTTTTTTTTTACAAAAATACATAGAAGAATACGTATCGGCCATAACTGAGAAAAAAAATATAAAAAAAAAAATGGGATATTTATTATAGCAACAAGTAAAATATATATATATATATATATATATATATATATATATATATATATATATAAATTGTCGCTCTGTTTTTGTTTATAGCGCAAAAAATAAAAACGGCGATCAAATACCACCAAAATAAAGCTCTATTTATGGGGAAAAAAGGATGTCAATTTTGTTTGTTTTGGGAGCCACGTCGCACGATCGCGCAAATGTCAGTTAAAGCGAAGCAGTGCCGGAAGCTGAAATTTCGCCTGGGCACGAAGGGGGTTTATGTGCCCAGTAAGTAAGTGGTTAAGTAACTAGATTCTTTTTTCAGTTTAGTAGAAATAGTTTGTTTATCTTAGCAGAAAAATGGATATGTGATGTAAACTGAAGGGAACCTGTCCAGTTTCTAATCAGGATGGTTAGAAGGTCTCCAGCCAACAGAAACTGGCTTTACTTTGATGTTGGCGGGAGGACAAAGGTATGCGACTGTAGCCACGCACAGCCACTGTCTACCTCTCCAGCTCAGGAATAATGTCACCACCAGTCACATGAAGCAAGCCAGCGCTGAGCTTGATGCGGATGTACAAATAATCTGCTGGCAGCGAAGAAACTTGATGAAAAACACAGCAGGCTTCCCATTTCCATTGACAACTATAGTGTTTCACTAGTCTGTTCCATTTGGAAACTTGCATTAACATTTTCAGAGACGCTGCACAAAGCTATTGAAGGAATAATTATGTGTGATCTCACTGTCTGTGGATTCACATGAGAGAAGACTGATAGGAATCATAATATTCTGGGCTGAAAATAATAGGAAATGCACAGCTCTAAGCTGTCATCATTAGTTTTGCATGCATACAATATACGTGTAAGTGTGTGCCAACTTTTGAACGTATAAGATATACAGTACATCTAAATATATGTTAAAGTGGCAGTAATGTCTAATTATAAGTTTTTTTTAGTGTTGTTAACCACTTTAGCCCTGGAGTATTTGGCTGCCAAATGACCGGGCCACTTTTTGCGATTCGGCACTGCGTCCCTTTAACTGACGATTGTGCAGTCGTGCCACGTGGCTCCCAAACAAAATTGACATCCTTTTTACACCACAAATAGAGCCTTATTTTGGTGGTATTTGATCACCTCTGCGGTTTTTATTTTTTGCGCTATATACAAAAATAGAGTGGCAATTTTGAAATAATAACAAAGGGCTGGATTCAGGTAGATCGGCGTAAAAATCTGCGGTCGTAGCGTATCCCATTTACGCTACGCCTCCGCAACTTTTACGGGCAAGTGCTGTATTCACAAAGCACTTGCTCTGTAAGTTGCGGCGGCGTGGCGTAAATGGGCCGGCGTATTCCCGCGTAATTCAAATTGGCAATGTAGAGGGCGTGTTTTATGTAAACTAAGTGTGACCCGACATAATCGACGCACCAAACGAACTGCGCATGTGCCGGCCGTGAACGTAGCCCAGTGCGCATGCTCCAAATCACGTTGCAAATAGTCAATGAAAAAGACGTGAACGTAACTTACGCCCAGCCCCATTCTGAATCGACTTACGCAAACGATGTAAACGACGTACAATACGACGATGTCCCCGACGTCCATACTTAACATTGGTTGCACCTCATATAGCAGTGGTAACTTTACGCCGGACTTACGCCTACGCAATCAACGTAAAAAAAATACGCTAGGTTCGTGAATCGGCGTATCTCATTTGCATATTCGACGCGTAAATCGACGGGAACGCCACCTAGCGGCCAGCGTAAATATGTAACTAAGATACGACGGCGTAAGTGACTTACGCCAGTCGGATCTAATGCAAATCTATGTGTAACTGATTCTAAGAATCATGCACATAGATAGGACGCTTCCGACACAGAGAAACGACGGTGTATCTGGAGATACACTGTCGTATCTCCTACCTGAATCTAGCCCAAACATTTTTAACTTTTTGCTATAATAAATATCCCCAAAATATATATGAAAAAAATGTTTTCATCACATTGCCAATCAGTGCCCTACAGTAACACCTGTGGCCAATGGCCTCCACAGTCACCAGATCTCATCCAATAGAGCAACTTTGAGATGTGGTGGAATGAGAGATTCCCATCATAGATGTGCAGCCGACAAATCTGCAGCAACTGTGTGATGCCATCATGTCACTATGGAGGAGGAATGTTTCCAACACCTTGAATCTATCTCATGAAGAATTAAGACCGTTCTGAAGGCAAAAGGCGTTCCAACAGGGTACTAGCGAGGTGTACATAATAAACAGGTCCGTAAGGAGTGTGTTTTTATATATATAATAAAATTGCTATGTTGCAGCTTGCCACTGTCATGCATTCCTACACCTGATAAAATATATAAACGTACAAATTACAGCGCAAGTAAATACTAATAATTTGATCCTACTGTGCAATCACCAAAATACAATAATCCTCATAATCTCCTGTGTGTGCCAAATGTAAATAATCATTAGATTTATTATATAAATTTGCCAGCCTGTCACTCAGTCCAGACTTAGCTTTATTAAAAAGGGAAAAAAATACCTATGTGACCTATTAGGAAATTACTGATTACATGATGAAACATGTTAGGAAGTGGGCCTTCTATGCATATACTTACACTGATCTCTTTTCTTAAGGGGGCGATGTGTTTTATATCTTAAAAAGGCGATACTATCTTTAGAGTAGTTTTTTTTTCCTTTTTAATTTAAGCCAAGTTTGTTTGAATACTACACTACACTAATAATACCACACTAAGGATGAGCTCCGGGGTGCTCGCAAAGCCCGCCAGGAAGTGGGCACTGCGCTGCGATAATCACAGGCATCCCGATGTGCGGCTGCAGAGATCGAGAAATATCTCACTGCCTGTGATTAGCGTAGCGCAGTGCCAACTTCTTGGCGGGCTCTGCACCTGGGCTTTGCAAAAACATCCTTATACTATGGGCCAGATTCACAAAAGAATTACGCCGGTTTTACACTAAGATCCGACTGGCGTAAGTCACTTACATCGTCGGATCTTAAGTGTAATGTTACGCCGGCCGCTAGGTGGCTTTTACGTAGTTTTCGCATTTGCCTATGCAAATGAGCCTGATACGCCGATTCCCGAAAGTTTTTGCGCCGCCTCGTCGTTGTTTCCGTAAGGTCCGTCGTATGCCATGTTAAGTATGGTGTCGGGACAGCATCGTCTTTTTCCGTCGTTTAGGTCGTTTTACTAAGTCTTTCGCGAATAGGGCTTTAGGTTAATGACACTCACGTCGGCTTCAGTGACGTTTTTCGACGTGAGCTGGAGCATGCGCACTGGGCTTTTTTCCTGGCCGGCGCATGCGCAGTTCGATCAACACGGGGGCGCGCTTAATTTAAATACAAGCCGCCCCCTTTCATTTATGCAGGGATATGCCGGGCCATTTACACTACGCCGCCGCTACTTACTGAACAAGTGCTTTGAGAATACGGCACTTGCTCAGTTAAGTTGCGGCGGCGTAGTGTAAATGGCATACGCTACGCCGACGCGGCCGGTACGTGAATCTGGCCCTACATGTGTACATGTGTCTGTGTGGCTACATGTGTGTACTTGTGTCTGTATTTGTGTACATGTGTGTGTGTGTACATACAGTATGTTTCTGTTTGTGTGTATGTGTACATGTGTGTGTACCTCTTTGTCTCTATGTGTGTGTACATGTGTCTGTATTGTGTGTATGTGTTTGTGTGTCTGTCTGTGTTAAGGTGACCAGATTTTTTAAATGAAATCCGGGGACATATATATATATTTTTTTTTTCTAGTAAATGCGGCAATCAGCGACTCTCTGCCCATCGCTGCCGCTGCCGGCCGTACAGCCTGTCAGGTCTTACTCTCTGACCCCCCGGCAACAACTGGGTAGGGCGCAGAGGAAGATTACTGTGCCGGGGAAGGCAAGGAGATAAGCAGGCAGGTGGCCGGCCGGGACTTGAACCAAGGCAGAAGAAAATGCAAGTGGAGCTGAATGGGCACCCGAAACTGAAGAAATATTCCCCCCACTCTGACCAGCACATGATCATCAGAAAGGGGCACAGATAATGGAATAAAATAAACCCTCCTAAGCTAGTAGGAGCGGGGGGGTGTAATTCAGATTTTTTTTTCTGTTTTCGAAATTGCCTCAGCCCCTGTTCAAATCCAATCCGGGGACAAAACTAGGGACAGACTTGGCCCGGGGACAGTGTCCTCAATCCGGGGACTGTACCTGGAAACCGGGATGTCTGGTCACCCTAGTCTGTGTGGATGCATGCTGTGTGTAGGGCAGCCCATTCATTTCAACGGGCTTCCCTATCCGCAGAAATGCAGGGAAAGAAGTCTCTGACCCTTTTTTAAATTGAGCCACATCAAAAGCACCCCATGTTTGTCAATGTGTGGGGTACCAGTAAGTATTTATGGCATTCCTAAAGAGCAGAGCATTGGTCTGTGTGTCAGGAACGAGCGTGATTTTGCACGCAATAACATGAACCAAGCCTTGGACAGGGGTGCCTCAAGACTGAAAATACTTTTCCTGGTGCCTCCATGGCAGCATACCTGTGATAGAGCTCCGCCTCGACTCCTCCTTCAGGGCTAGTGAATAGCATAAATTAAAAGGCATAGCCCCTCCCCCAACATTCTCTTTTCTTCCCTTATACCTTCTTGTGCTGGTGAAGAGTAGCAGTATGTCCATACCGCTGCAGTCGGCAGCATCCGCCGGGTTTAGCCTTTCCCGTGCAAAGTCCTCGTCTTGGGCCGCTCAAAGCGCTAAGAAGGCGGGGAACCCCTCTGTGGATCTGGTGGGGTCATCTCGCAGTGTTTCCTTTATGGAACGAAGTCTGCTATCACATCCATGATGAATGCAGTTCTCGCAAAAGGATCAGCTCACATCTTTCCAGGCTGGTGGTTTCCATTTTATTTTTAGGCATATATTGTTTTTTTGTTTCTCCCCTCTCCCATCCCTTCGTTCCTTCCTTTAACTTGCCTGTCTCCTTTTAAAAAAAAAATGTGCTTGTTGTCTTTTTTGTAATGCTCCCTTTAAGTCCAGTCAGTTTGATGGGGCAGGTGCCTTTTTATCCTGACAGGCTTGCAGTTGTTGTTTGTTTCCCCCGAAATTAGCAGTGAGCTACAGCTTTTTGTTGTTTTGTATATCACTCAACATCACTGCGGCCATCTTGGATTCTGGAAAAAGGGCCAGATTTGCCCTTTTCTTACAGAATCAATTCACAATGGTGGTTATGGGATCAGCCTATCCACCTGAGCCTAATTAAGTTCAGATTCAGGGTTAGCTGCCAGAGTCTCCTCAGCTGTGCCCTGCTAGGTTTCACTGACACTGCTCTGTGGTAGGTACCTTTATTTTTATTCTTAAAAAAATGGTGATTTAAAAAAAAAAGTGACAAAAGCTCCATAGTTCCTTTTTTCCCCTTTCTTACTAAATTTCCGCAGCTGATCCTTCTGCCTAACTCCGCTATAAGTCATTTATCTTGCAACAAAGATCCTCACACTCCTATTAGGTATGGGACCAACTATATGTGAGTATTGAAAAAAAAAAAAAGTGCGCTCACTGGTCTAATGTGAGTTCCTTACATTGTGGCCCTGCCCACTCCAAGAGGTCCAGAAAATCTTCAAAACACTGTGATGATGAGAGCTCAGACCGCACTTCACGCCACTGGTCCCAGGTCCCATTCTTCACGTCATAGATCAGAGAGGTCAATATCCAGAGGACAAGATCTATACAAAGAAGAAATGCTGGACAGGCGGGGCCACACCACTACCAGACAGAGTGGTCTGTAAGGATTGTTTTATGGACTATGCGTCCAACCGCGAGCTAGAAAATCAGCACGCTGTGGATCTGCTCAAGTGAACAATGAAGGTCTTCTTCTCTGAGCTTGTGACTTTGGTCCCCGCTCAACCAGTTCAGCAGATATCCCAGGTTCAGAATACAGAACCTAATCTCCCTGGTCCTTCAGTCGGTACACCTCTGCCACTGTCAGGCTGACCAGCAGATATCAGGCTGACCAGAGAGATTCATCACCTGAAAATTCCTCAGAGGACTCTTTAGAGCAGTCAGAACTTTCTGGCTTCAGTCTCTCCTTGGTAAAGCCGTTCATTCAGGCAGTCAAACTGCAATCACCAGAAAAGATGCAGAAGAGCCTCCCCAAGAGTCTACGAGTTGTTTCTCATTCCTCAAAAGGAAGCAGGTTCTCTTCTCATTGATGGGCGAGATTAGGGTGACCACATTTGTCAGGTCATTCAGAATGAATGGTCAAATAACTTTCATGGGGCCGGTTCAATAAACTATACCCCTTAACAAAGTCGGGAAGGCAGTCGCTAAACTCCATGCCAGTGGTAGATGCATTGGTGGTGCGACTCGCAAAAAAAAAAAGAAGAACTTTACCCATGGAGGATTCCGCTTCCTTCAAAGACCCTTGAGACAGGCGAACCGACCTGGAACTGAAGAGGAGCTACTTAGCCCGGGAGCAGCGTGTAAGCCAGCTATCGCCCTCACATCGGTATCAAATGCCATAAGATCTTGGACAGATAATATTGAGAAGGCTTTGCGTCAGGATGTCCCCAAGGAGGATATAATTAAAGCCTTGGAAGAGCTTAGATTGTCGGCAGACTCTGTCAGGGTAGCAGCCTCTGATATGATCAGGTGCTCTGCAAGATCCATGTTGCATTCAGTAATGGTGAAGAGGGCCTTCTGGCTGAAATATTGGACGGCTGACTTGTCCTCCAAACAAAATTGGTGCAAAGTCCCATTCAATGGGAAAGCACTATTCAGAGACAAAACGAATAAAGCTATCTCCAGGCTGTCAGGAGGGAAGTCCGGTATGCTTCCCAAGGACAGAAGGCGGTTCCGCCAGACAAATTCAAGGGATTTTTTGGGCAGTCAAGACAGCCCAGAGACAACAAAGACTTTGGAAAGGTACTCAGACATTCTTTTTTGAACAGGAGGATGAAGGACCTTTCCCGCTCCACATGAGCATAAGCAGTCTTTGACGCCAGAGTAGCCCAGGCACTCCCGGTGGGAGCTAGGCTAAGCTTCTTCGTCCCAGTCTGGGCCACATGCTGTCAGGACCCCTGGGTTCTGTCAACAATTCAATTGGGGCACCTCTGGAATTTCTCTCATCCCCAACCCCCACCTCGGTATTCTTTCAAAGGAACAGAGGTTCCATCCTCTCTGCCGAAGGCTCAAGCTCCGTAAAACTTCCTAACGTCACTCCAGCTTCAGGGGGCGGCTGTTCTGGTTTCCTTGGTAGGGCACTTCGCAGGATTCTAATCCACCCTATTTCTGGTCCCAAAGAGGACATATGACAGACCTTCAGAGGCTCACCCCGTATATCCACCCCCAAAAGCTTCGGAATGGAGTCCCTGCAGACGATTATTCAGGCAGTCCAGCCATCAGATTGGATGATTTCAGTCGATCGGCAGGATGCCTACCTACACGCTCTAATTCTACCTGCAATTCAAAAATATCTTTGCGGAGCTTTGCAGTGGGATGGACCCACATACAGTTTCAAGCCCTACCTTTTCGGTCTGTGCACTTCTCCCAGGGTGTTCACCAAGATACTAATATCTGCTCTGGTTCCCCTGCGGGAGAGGGGCTTGAGGATATTCCACTACTTGGACGACATCTTTCTCCTAGCAAGCAATCCTGATCAGTTGGTATGTCACTGGAAATTCTTCAACAGACCCTAAAAAGAGCTAGGGTGGCTAATAAATTCCGAAAAGAGTCAACTAGCACCCACACTACCTGGGTGCAATGTTCAACACTCAGGAGGGGACAGTGTCATTACCACCGCCAGAGGCAAGGATTGTCACCCAGAGAATGATCAAGGTCATCCCGAGCCCATATCTGACGGCTTTAGAATGCCTGAGCCTCATTTGCACATGTCTTCTGTATACCCATGGTTCCTTGGTCCCATTGGCACCTGAGGTAGTTCTTGACAGGTTTCTTGGCGCAGTGGAAGAAACGGCTATCTCAGACGATACTGCTGACGGGAGTAATGCACAGGAGTCTTCACTGGTGGACAGTTCCAGAAAACCTCCCCAAACCTCATTACCTGGGTCCCCATTTTTGGATCACATTTATGTCCGATGCAAGCGGTCAGGGCTGGGAAGCGCATTGCGGGGAAACCAGAATACAGGGTAGATGGTCATGTTCTACCCAGGGAGTGGTATCCAACATCTTGGAGATTAGGGCAGCCTTCTTAGCACTAACTTCTTTGGCATCCCAAATCAAAGGCCAGAGAATACTTCTATGCCTAGACGACATGGCAGCTGTCGCTTATCTGCAGAAGCAAGGAGGCACTCGCAGCAGGTCGTTCCTCAAGGAGGTGGCGCTGATCACGCTCTGGGCAGAGAAGAACCTCCTGGACCCCAGAGCAATGTATCTACCAGGCAGGTTGAAGACAGAAGCAGACACATTGTCCAGAAACTTCCTGGACAACGAGTGGGCTCTCCACCCCCTCGTCTTCAAACAAATAGCAAGCATTTGGGATCCCCCTCAGGTAGACTTGTTTGTCTCCCGAAGAATGCCAAGCTAGACAGATTCTTCTCTTGGATGCCGCATCCACAAGCCGAGGCAATGGATGCCCTGTCATGCTCCTGGAGGTTCACCTCGGCACATGCCTTTCCTCCCAGGCCATTAATATTAAAATTCCTCCTGAGGCTCCTCAGGGAGTCAGTCCAGGTGGTGGCAGTACTTCCGTATTGGCCAAAGAAACCCCGGTTCCCTCTAGCCATGCGCTCAGTGTGAGCTCTCCAATCAGGATCCCTCCTTTCCCTCAATTCTGTCGCAGGGCAGTTAGTTCATCCAAACCCCTCAGAAGTTGAAATCTTTCGATCTGGGAGGTTGAGAGGCGAAGGTTCGAGTCCCTAGGGTGTTCCCCAGGAGTCCTAACAACCCTTCTAAAAGCCACAGCCTGCAACTTATGCCATATATTCAAAAATCTGGGACAAGTTCTTGTCATTTGCTACCAGAGATGGATTTGATCCAATCCTTCCCTCTACGTCCATCCAATATTCTAGGTTTCCTTCAGACAGGGCTTGGTCTGAGCTCCCTCAAAGTGCAGGTAGCAGCAATCTCTGCCGCAACAAATAAGAGATGGGCGGAGGATCCTTTGGTAGTTCACTTTTTTCCTCAGAGGAGTATTGAAGATTCGTCCTCCTCCTTCAGACGATCATTTCCTAAGTGGGATCTGTTCCTGGTCCTTTGAGTTCTATTGACCTCCCTTTGCTCAGTGGAAAAAGTAGCAATTATGGAACCTGACACTAAAGACGGCTTTCCT
>JAJQKJ010001872.1:0-37500 GCA_029574335.1 Rana kukunoris
AAAACCCTTGTCACCAGAACTGAACAAGATGTGTGCCTTGGGCTGTCAACGCTTTGAACGTTTCTCCAAGTGGACAAGGCTGGTACGCACCACCCGCAAGGTTAGTTCTTATTGCACGCTGCTTTCACACAAAGCCCACAGATGCTCACTGTCAAGGTTGGCACATGTGCCAAAAGCTTCTTTCTGCAAAAAGACATTACTGAAGCTGAACTGATCGTAATACGCAGTGTTACAACAGGATGTCTTTGGCTCAGAAATCAGACGTATCCGTGACAAGGGGTACATTCCAAAAAACAGTCCAATTGCTAACCTGAACCCATTCATTGACAATGATGGCACGTTAAGGGTTGGTGGACGCTTAAACAAGGCTAAGTTCAGTGAGCAAGAACAGAATCCTCTCATTATACCTGCTCGCCATCACATCACCACTTTGCTCATACGGCACTACCATGAAGAGGTGAAAGTTTCAAGACAAGGGACTATAAAGACTTTCATCAGACCTATCACGGAACTCATTTTGCTCTTGCCGTTTGGAGACTGAACTTACTTGGGTATGCTGTTGGATCCTACCTGCGACTTTGAGAAGGAAGTATCTGGGACTTTAGTTGTCACAACTTGAAGCCCTATTTTATAGTTGTTGTTGCATTATATGCATGTTCTCCATTATGTCTTTCAGGTTTTCAAGACATCAAGCAAATTGCGCTGTTGTTTGTTTGCATAACTACCGTTGTATTAGGTAAATAGTGGCATTACCATGCCAGACGGGGAGTGTGCTGCCCCAATAGGGGCATAGAATATGAGATGCATAGCCTCAGTTAATATTAGCATTGTTATATAGATTAGAGTTTATATAGTGTGGTTTGCCTAACTATTTTCTCATAGCTAAATCTATGTGTTATCCTATGCTGCCATCTAGTGGCCCTTTGTTGCAATGTACATATTTTCTGTGATTCTCTATTAGTTACCACATATTTTCCAGTTTATGTATGCCCCTCCCTACTTCTGTGTAGAGTACTTCTGTTGTCATTCCCTCAGCTAGCAAGCCTCATGTACAAGGACACACATGTATCTGCACGGTAGTTGGGAAAGGCATCATTTTTTGACCGCAAATACTATTCCATTTCATCTGCTGTTCCTGTTATCTGCTGTAACCCCTGAAGTTAAAGAATAAACACCTCTTTTGAATGAATCGGTATTGACGAGTTCAGCTATCTGACAAGGATTGTCCGCAGTGAGTATATCTGCTTATACAGGCCAGGCATAGAGGTCTCAGCAAGGGATATATCACTATCACAACAATCGGAGTCAGAATACCACTCAATCCTGAGTGGGTATTGCTCACCTGGATAGACCCCTCTCACATGGTTTAGCAGCCGGAATGATGCATGAACAGTATAGAAACAGTCTCTGCCACAGACCGTCTGAGAACCAAAGATGGATAGTCGGGAATCCTCTACCACAGGATTTAAGTCCCAAACTTCCTGCCTTACAGCCAAAGAGCCTTTAAGCTGATCCGGCAGACCATAAGACAAATTGTGTTTTGGATCCCTTTAGTTAACAAAGTCACCAGGCCTATCCGAGACATCATCTTGTCTTGCTTGGTCTCCTCCAGGGCAGGTCCTCCCCCGGTTTCCTTCGTTAAGCTGCTTCCCCAATTGGATGGACAGCTTGGGATCCCTTTTAGAACCATAGGCCCCAGCGAGCTTAGCTGGGCCTACACGATAGGAGCACAGCCTCGGACCAACGTGGTCCCGGGGCTGAAATCACACATGCACCTCGCGCCAGGATGGCCACGAAGCGAAGGACCCTGAAAAACGTGGTTTACCTGAGTTCCAACATGGGCCTGAGGTTGTAACGCCACCTACAGGCAACATGGGAAAAGTTCTACCGAGCACAACCATAGCTAGAACAGAGGCTAATTTACATAACCCAACTATAGGCTCAGACACCCCTAAATTTTTACAATAGTGCCTAAATCACTACCGCAATCACACCAGCGCTACACTAATATGTCCCTGCTGTACCATGTACTTGTATGAGAAAGTGTCCTGTTCTCTCTTGTATTGTTTCCTTTGTGTGAAATTCCTGGTGTTCCTGCTAGTCCCTCTGCTTTCCTATTAATACTGATCAAACTAAGCTGGGAAACACAGTTCTTCTGGGAACTCAATGGGGTAGATTCACATACATTGGCGCATATTTATGCCGCCGTAGCGTATCTCTTTTACGCTACGCCGGCACATCGCGGAGAGGCAAGCATGGAATTCACAAAGCAAATGCTCCCAACGTTGCGCCGGCGTAGTGTATAGTCGTAGGCGTAAGGCAGCGTAAGTGGGCTGGAAGTAGGCGTGATACATTTTAATGAAGCGTGACCCCATGCAAATGATGGGCTGAGCTTCAGACAAGTACTTAAAATGAACTGCGCAAGCGTCGTACCTTGGACGCATCCCAGTGCGCATGCTCACAATCACGTCGAAACAACTGGCTAAGATACGTCGAATCACTGCCTACGACGTGAACATAACCTACGCCCAGCCCTATTCGCGTACTACGTAAAGGACGTAAAATTTGACGGCGTTCGTTCCCTGGTCCATACCTTTGCATGAGTTGCGCCTCCAATATGGGGAATAACTTTACGCCGGACATAACCCTTAAAACATGCGCAAGTACATTCGTGAATCGGCGTATCTCCCTCATTTGCATATTTGCATCCAAAATCAATGGGAGTGCCAAATGCGTCCAGCATAACTATGCGCCCACTATACGCCGGCGTAGGCAAGTTACGTCAGTTGGATGAAGTCAATGGGGTAGATTCACATAGAGATACGAAGGTGTATCTACTGATACACCGTCGTATCTGTGAGATCCGACGCTCGGATCTATGCGGCTGATTCCTCGAATCAGGTTCCGCATAGATCTCCCTTAGAGCCGACTGGTGTAAGTGAGTTACACTGTCGGATCTTAGGCTGCAATCTCCCGCCGTCCGCTAGGTGGCGCTTCTGTTACTATACGCGACTAATATGCAAATGAGGAGAACCGCCGATTTAGAAACGAACGCCCGCCCGTCGCTTTTTTTGTACGTCGTTTGCGTTCAGCTTTTTCCGGCGGATAGTTACCCCTGCTATATGCGGGGTAAATGCGGCGTATCCTATGTTAAGTATGGCCGTCGTTCCCGCGTCGAGTTTTGAATTTTTTACGTCGTTTACGTAAGTCGTTCGGGAATACGGCCATACGTTAATAGCGTTAACGTCGAAAACAATGACGTCCTTGCGACGTCATTTGAGGCAAGGCACGCTGGGAAATTTGGCCGGTGGCGCATGCGCAGTACGATCGGCGCGGGGACACGCGTGATTTGCATTCCGCCGGGGGATTTACGATCCGCCAGGGCAACTTACGAGGCAAGTGCTTTCTGAATACAGCACTTGCCTCAAAAACTGGCGCAGGCGGATCGTAAAAAATATAGATCACGCGGATCAAAAGATCCGCTGATCTATGTGAATCTACCCCAGTGTATCTCGAGATACGTCGGCGTAAGTGCTTTGTGAATACGTGCCTATGTATTCTTCTCCAATAATCAGACCTGTCCTGACACACCCCAGCTCAGTGTGCTGCTGCTTCTCCCTCCCCTCAGCTGGGAACAGAATGGAATCATTTATAAAAAAGGGAAAAAAAGGTATTATTAAAGTGGAGTTCCACCTTAAAAAGTAACTTTCGCTTAATCCCCTCCCCTCCCCCTTACATGCCATATTTGGCATGTAATTTTTTTGGGGGGGGGAGTTCAGTAGGAGTGGGACTTCCTGTCCCACTTCCGCTGAGGGGCTGGTTAGGCGATTAAGCTTAAAGCGGATCTCCACCCTAAAGTGAAGATCCGCTGATCGGAACCCTCCCCCCCTCCGGTGTCACAATTGACACCTTTCAGGGGGGAGGGGGGTGCAGATACCTGTCTAAAGACAGGTATCTGCAACCACTTCCGGCCCGCAGTCTCGGGCAAAAGTCGGGTTTTTTGGCGGACATCCCGGGGAGCAATCGGGGGCCAGCACACAGCGGGAGCCAATCGGCGGGCGACAGCAGCGTAGCCGTAGGGAACCGGGCAGTGAAGCCGCAGCGCTTCACTTCCTGGTTCCCTCACCGTGGATGGAGGGGGGAGCAGCAGGGTGACGAGCGATCGCTCATCCTCTGCTGCGGACGCCGCTGGACTCCAGGACAGGTAAGTGTCCTAATATTAAAAGTCAGCAGCTGCAGTATTTGTTGCTGCTGGCTTTTAATAGTGAACCATCCGCTTTAATCGCCTATACCAGCCCCTCCCTGTAGGCGATCGCATGGGACACATGACAGGTCCCATGCGATCGCCTGTCCAATCAGCAGCGAGCGGCTTGCGCATGCGCAGTGGGTGCCCGGCCGTGAAGCCGAAGGCTGTCACGGCTGGGTGCCCATAGTCGGAATGGAGACGCCGGCCGGGGAGGGGGGGAGAGGAGCGGAGCCCCAGTCGGTGCGTCGCTGGAACGTAGGAGCAGGTAATTGAGTGTTTATTAAAAGCCAGCAGCTACACTTTTTGTAGCTGCTGACTTTTAATAAACACCTTTAATGTAGAGCCTTTTATTTATATTTTAAATTAAATGGGTTGTTTTACAAAGTGATCATTTGAAATCACTTTAATGACTAGGAACTCTAATGCCGCGTACACACGATAATTTTTCCGTGTTGTAAAAAATATATTATTTTTTTTTATGTCATTAAAAATGATCGTGTGTGGGCTTCAGAGCATTTTCCGGGTTCTGAAAAACGTCCAAAAAAAAATCCGCACATGCTCTATTTTTGCACAACGTTTTTAACGTTGTCGTTTTTCGGGTTGTAAAAAATGGTCGTGTGTGGGCTTTAACGACGTGAAAAATCTGCGCATGCTCAGAAGCGGAAGCGCTCAATCTGGTAAAACTGCCGTTCATAATGGAGTAAGCACATTCATCACGCTGTAACAGACAGAAAAGCGCAAATCGTCTTTTACTAACACGAAATCAGCTAATGCAGTCCAATGGGTAGCGTCATCCGAATTGAACTTCCTTTTTATAGTGCCGTGTTGTACATTTTTTTTCACGATCGTGTGTAGGCAAGGCCGTTTTAATGATTGTGATGAAAAAAACGTTGTTTTTTCTAGAGCCTGAAAAACTTTATTTTTTACAACCCGAAAAATGATCGTGACTTGGAAGTCGGGATGACACTTGCCCGACTGATGGCAGTGACGTCAGCGGAGAGCGGACCTCAGACGGGTCACAGTAGTCACAGGAGTGCAAAACGAATTGCATTCCTGTGACCCATAAGAAAAAGCCCAGCCTAAAAAGCTCAGGCTGGACTTCTCCTTTAAGCATAGCGCTGTTCTTTTAGAAAGTTTTCTACGTGTGGCAGTCTCTCCCCTTGAATGTCCCTGGGTGTGCTGAAGTACTCACACTGTCCTCTATGCTTCCACTGCTTTTTAGGCAGTATCCCATGTCAAACCGCTCTGCTGATTGGGTCAGCCTGAGCTAGTATGAGCTAGGGTAACCACATTTCCAAACTGCTATTCAGGGACCACCCCCCACAATTTTTTTTCCAATTTGTGGAAAAACAAAAGCAAACAGTGGTCACTAGTTTAGACAGATGGTATACACAGGTAAGCCTTATACTAGGTGCTGGAAATATTTCCTTACCTCCACACTACTGGGTCCCTGTCCTGCTTGAATGTTCCGGACCAACATGGCCCAGAAGCCAGAAACACTGCATGGCACGCACACCCCGGCCAGGTAGGCCATAACTCTAGGGGCGCAGTGAGCTGGCCACCCTAAAGGTGGGTGCCACCCTCGAAGAAGAAGAACCCAGCCAACATGGCGTCTGTTCCATAAGTACCCTCTCCCAACATGCCCAGTGAGGCCCAAGCCTCCCGTTTGGTTGCTGAGGGAGCACACCCAAACCTCAACTCCACTGCTGCCAACTACTGCACCGTGGTGGGAAAACACCCCAGGGCAACAGAATGAGCCCACAGCACAGCCAAGCTGAAACAGAGACCCTAACTGAATAATCACAATTGAAATCATAGTCACTTACACTCTGAATTTCACTAGCACCAGTACTTGGAAGTACACCGGTGCTACACACTCACCCCACTTGAATAGACACTGTCCTCAGTGTCCCAACAAAAGGGCATTCAAGCCTGAATGCCTGACCTGAATCTGAATAATTGTAAGAAAGAGATAGAAAAGATATAAAACTTTAAATATATAAAACATTACTTTGTACAAATATTCACAGTGACACATTATGACATTACACATTCCTAACTATATATCCTGCCCCATTCTCCGACAGTTTTGATAGAAGGTCAACAACCTGAAAAAAAAACTCAATGTAAAAACACACACACACAATATATATAAGTATACATCTAAAGTCACTAAGGGTGAAATTGAAACTGCACCTTCTCTTATTTAAGAAGGCAACATTTCCTTTCCCTCCCAAAGAGACATATCAATTAAGTGCTAAGATTTTCTCAAACTGCAAAGTCTTAGGAGAAAATATTTGAGAAAATATATACAATTTACTCTGCGCTGGCAAAAGTTGCAGAACACTGCCCCTAGTGGTCAGTGCGCTGGACCTACCAGCATAAGGCAGTCCACTGTTCACTCAGAACAATTAGCAGCAAAAATGACTCTGGTGCTCGGCACCTCAACTCCTCATGTCAGCTGCGGGACATCCGTCCGTGGTTTGGCATCAGAAGCGCGCTTCTTACGGCTACATGATTTGGAAGACCGGGAGTTTTTACCCCACTGTGATTCAGGGGACTCTGGCTCAAACCACTTGTCATCTCCAGCATCGGATGATGAGTCCAGATCGGAGTGTCATGCTCTTTCGCAGGCAGGTGCGTCCCCCAATAGGGACATTGGTTAAGTCACTTGGGCACGCAGGTAGGCCTCGACCGCAGCCGCGGGAAGCCTGTCCAGGGCCCATTTTGGCAATGGCATGCCACAGGGAGACCACATTGGTGGCTGTACCCTCCGGTACGGCATCTGTTTGCACACTGGTCACACATTCTTTCTCGTCCACATCGCTTACCTCCGGTGATCTGGTTAAGGTAGTAGCCGATGGCAGGGTAAGTGTGGATGAGACTGTCACCACCCCCAGATAAGTAATAACTGAAGATGGGGAGGGTTCCGGCCATGGGGCCTCCTCCTCCGCGGTTACAGCCCCAGTGATCCAGTCCACCTTGTACTCCCAGGGAGTTTCGGTCGGTGGCTCTATTTGGAACAGGTAGGCCCGGCACTTCTTACACCGAGCAAAGGGCAAAATCCGGACGGCCAGCTCTGAACAGCGGGGGCAGGACAGTCCGAGGGCCTCCACGCTTCCGCTGGAGAATAGCACAAACTTCCCCTGGGTCCGCTTTCGGATTCCGGTATCTGTCAGGGAAACTCCAGCAGCAGCAGGCATTGCGTTGACTCCCGGGGTAGACATCGGGGGTCTCAGCTTGGTGAATGGCGTTGATGGCACCGACATGTTCGCATGACCTTCTCTCATGGGCGGGCAATCACTCTGTCCTAAGGCGCCAAACTCAGCCTGCATCTCACGCAGGGGTGGGCAGCTCCTCCCACTTGGAAACTTTCCTTTGCACGTGGCAGGCACACATGGCTTCGCCGCACGTGCTCCCAGCTTCAATGGCGACGTTAACTCCTTCCTCACCAAGCACATTTTTTCACACGACAATTCCTTTTTCACGATGAAATAAACTTCTGAATTCGGGTATAGTGAGATAACAGCCGATGCCGGACGAGCCCCTACATGTAGCGATACTGCTGAGAATAAATGGGATTGCATGTTACCTCATGGCTCTCGTAGAATGTCTAGGGTGAACGATGCATACAGCAACAGGAAAGGAATGTCCGCAAAGGAAAGTCTTTTTATATATGCTCTTTATTACCCAGCTGGGTAAAAACAGTAAAACTTGTGGTGATAGGAAAGTTGGAGTAAAAGGTGAAATAGCAGATTCAGGCGTACAATAGGGGAAACAGTCCTGCTTTCGACAACACTTAGATTTCTTTGCCGCTCCAGCCAGGGTGGGTGTAGTGTACCTGGACAGGCCTCTTACACCGACCTGGCAGCCAGAGTATCACTCGGAACTTAGGAAGATGTCTCTGCCACAGACTCTGCTAGAATAAACGTCAGGGAAACTCCTCTGCCACAGACCTTCTCTGATTACAGATATGGAGCTAGCCCTCTTTGGTAAAGTTACGCCTGGATGTTCTTCTTAACGTCACCCAGGTACCGACTAAAAGAGGAGTCAATCCTTCAGTGTCCGGTTACCTTGATCCCCGGTGGTTCGTCTGAATCCTATTGGATCGCCAGCCTCTCATTGGCTTTCCTCAGATGGACTCCCCACCGAACAGCTACACTTGCTTGGGATCTTCAAAAGTGAGAACCCAGTCGACTACTGTGTCCCCGTCCTGCTTGAATGTTCCTGACCAACATGGCCCAGAAGCCAGGAACACCGCGTGGCATGCATGCCCCCGCCAGGTAGGCCATTACGCTAGGGGCGCAGTGAGCTGGCCACCCCATGGCGTCTGTTCCATAAGTACCCTCTCCCGGCATGCCCAGCGAGGCTCAAGCCTCCCGATTGGTCACTGAGGGAGAACACCCAAACCTCAACTCCACTGCTACCACCTACCACACCAGGGTGGGAAAACACCCCAGCGCAACAGAATGAGCCCACAGCACAGTCAAGCTGAAACAGAGACCCTAACTCAGTGATGGCGAATGCGTGGCACGCGTGCCACTCCCGGCACGGCAAGCCCTTTCGGTGGGCACGCCGTGAGACTGTAGAAATGTCACCGAAAAAATAATAAATCGTAAAAAAATCGTACACCGCACCTACAAACTACATTTCCCACACTTCCCTATGCTAGCAGGGACGTGTCCGAGTGGGCGTGAGATAGAATGAGCGCTCGGAGGTCACATGCTAGCTTCCTAACCAATGAAAGCGGCTGAGACACACTGGCAAAAAAATATCAGCGCTGGCTGACGTGCTGGACGTGACTGGGAGCATGAGGAGAAGACGTGCGGCGGGAAAGAGCTGCAGGACGCAAAAGGTGAGGTTTGGCATAGTTGAGAGCTAAATAGGGAGGGACAACATGGCACAATTTGAGACTGATACTGAGATAATATTCCAAGTGCCTGCCCTACACACTCTGTATATGCGGGCTGAGGGTTAATGGGGACTGTAGTTCTGCAACTTGAATAGGATGTGATGTAAAGGCCCATTTTTTATTTATTTTTTGATTTAGAACATTCAACAGTGCTCTGTTCACCTAGCATGGTCAGCCAGTTTATTACAAACTCGATAATGTCCAGATTTTATCAAGTGCAATGAATCAAGATTATTATCTGATCAAACTTTATGTATGCTCACTGACCAACGTACTCGTCTGACCAAAGGTCTGCTTTTGTGGCTTCCAGTAGAAGTATTCTACAGGGCCCAGTAGAATCCTTCCACTGGAAGCCACAAAAAAGCCACAAAAAGTACTTCATCGGTCTTTACGCAGCGCTGGAGCAAAGTACACATAAAACACATTATGAGAAAAAATGAGCATGGAGATGAGTTTTGAATAATCTCAGATGATTCATTGCACTTTATAAAATCTGGACATTATCGAGTTTGTAATAACCTGGTGACCATGGTCATTTAGGTGAGTGCATGGTCATTTAGGTGAGTGCAATGGTCATGTAGGTGAGTGCAGTGGTCATGTAGGTGAGTGCAGTGGTCATGTAGGTGAGTGCAGTGGTCATGTAGGTGAGTGCAGTGGTCATGTAGGTGAGTGCAGTGGTCATGTAGGTGAGTGCAGTGGTCATGTAGTTGAGTGCAGTGGTCATGTAGGTGAGTGCAGTGGTCATGTAGGTGAGTGCAGTGGTCATGTAGGTGAGTGCAGTGGTCATGTAGGTGAGTGCAGTGGTCATGTAGGTGAGTGCAGTGGTCATTTAGGTGAGTGCATATTGCACAGTGCATTCTGCATTATTTTTGGTTCCTTAGAGCTCATTCAGAGGGATGATCAGTCCCATCGTCTGTACAGAGACGCTGGCAGGTTTAATTCTGTGTTGGCACTTTGAAGAAAATATGTTGATTTTGCGTCGCGGTTTGGGCACTCGGGCTCAAAAAGGTTCGCCATCACTGCTCTAGACAGTTGGGGGGGGGTGTAATATTTACGCTGGGTGGAGTATGCGATCCCCTTACTTTCAATATTGCCGCAATCGAGGTGTGATTTTTGTCGCCTGACAAATCGCAGGACTGCTTTTGGGAAACAGGCGTCCCGTCATTTTGTTTGTGTGATTTGTCAGGTGACAATATTGTCCCATGATTGGGGGGCCATTGAAAGAACGGGATCACAAGCGTGTGACGCGTTTTGCGGCCAATCCGTGGAAATTGCGGTAATTCCGCCCGCGATCCGGAACGCCTAGGTTTGATCACAGCCAAAGCTAAGCGTCTTCTATCAGTTGCTGGGTTCTCCTTCTATAGATTCTGGGGGAACGTTTTCTTCCTCAAACATTCCACACATTCTCTTTTATTCTTTATTCCACCGCTAATCTATACTCCGCATTGACCTTGTATAGCGCTTTTCTCTCTGAGGACTCCAAGTATTGGAGATGGCGTTGGCCGGGAATCGAACCCGGGTCAGCTGCTTGGAAGGCAGCTATGCTAACCACTGCACCACCAACGCAAAAAGTAGCATGTCTTTGTAGCGTGGGAGGAAACCGAAGAACCCGGAGGAAACCCACACAAGCACAGGGAGAACATGCAAACTCCATGCAGATAGTGTCCTGGTCAGGATTTGAACCAAGGACCCCAGTGCTGCAAGGTTTACCGCGAAGCCTCTGTGTTGCCTATATACGGCCTCTGTTCTCTAAGGCCCACCCCCGCTGAGCGGGGTACATCACTTATGTTCACTCAAAGTGCCTTCAGAAGGAATCCAAACTTCTCCTAAACTACAATCTGTAACACTCTTATAATAAAACACACCCAGATAACAAAGAGGGGTACAGTGGTCCCCAAATTGGCAACACAATGGAGCTAAATATTCCATTCACCCTTAGGCCTCATTCGCACGGGGGTAATAATCCATACCCCATGGGAGGGCCGTGTCTACCGGAATGGGGCTGTACAGGTATTCCCAGCATCCTGTGTAGGCAGTCACATTGCTGTCAACTGGGGTGCAGTGACTGTACCCAATGTGACATCTGTGTGGGTGCCGATGCACGGCCCCGAACGCACCCAGGGTGTGTCCGCGCAACTGCACCCACACAAATGTCCTTTTTGGGGTTAATGCAGCCCCCACACAGGGTACAGATTCATACACCCCGTGTGAGTGAGGCCTTGGACTTCTCCATGAAGGACCTCACTGGCAGGAAGAGTTCTAATTTCTCCAGCAGAGAAAGCTGGAAAGACTCCTCCCATACCGGCCTCCAACCTCCCCTTATAGCCGGTCCAACACACGCCTCAAAAACATACCGGCTTCCAACCTCGAGTCATAGCCGGTCCAACACACTCCTCAAAAACATACCAGCCTCCAAACTTCACAACATAATCAATTACTTTATGTCGATCGACAATACATCGATCAAACATATCGCCTGTAAAAAAGTGACTGAGATGTTGGTGGTAAACAGCCTGCTAGGCCCGGGGGGAACCGAACTAAGTCCTCCAAAAGCCGCCTCAAATACAAAAGTTGACAAGAGTATAAATGTAGACATTATGCTTTAAGGTTAATCAAAAATATCACATTCTAAAGGGAAAGGTAGAACAAGGGGAGGGGGCAATGGAAGAGGCAGAGAGGGAGGAAAGTAGGGGGTGTGGAATGTTCTGGGTAAGGAAGGGGTGTGAGGGTTCCCCCAACCCTCACCCCCTTCTTCCTCCAACCTCCCCTTCCTCCCCCTTTCCCCCCTCTCTCCCTCTTCCATACTCCCCCTTTGTTCTACCTTTCCCTTTAGAGTGTTATATTTTTGATTAACCTTAAAGCATAATGTCCACATTTACACTCTTGGCAATTTTTGGATATGAGGCAACTTTTGGAGGGCTTGGTTCGGTTCCCCTCGGGCCTAGCAGGCTGTTTACCACCAACATCTCAGACGCTTTTTTTTTACAGGTGATCATGTTTTGGGCGATGTATTGTTGAATCCTAAAAGGTTTGCAGAAAGGGAAATGGAGGTCTGATGGGAAGACCCTCCGGTTACTGGAGTGGCAGCCGCCACCAGTGTAGGGACCTGTGTTGGTACAGCCGTACCTGGCCCTGGGAGGGTCCCTCAAACTTTTTGTTGAGTCTTCTAGGAACAGCCAATTGTCTTGTTTGTCCAGGTACATTGATAGTTGGTGATGCAGAAGCTGCTTATAAGAATCTTTTAGGAGATTGATGACGCAGTGGATTCCTGTCATGATGGCTTGAAATGAAGATCCTCTCTCTTATATTCACTAGCAAATCATCCTCTTCTCATGGCCTAGTTTAAATTGTCTTCCAACATTTTGGCCATCTTCCTTCCCAAGAAAGCTGCACCCCTCTCATTTAAGTGCAATCCGTCACTACTATAATGATGGTAACGGCCTGAAAATTCAGTCCAGTTCGCCATTAAGCCAAACCCCTCCTCCCTGCACCAGTTCCTCAGCCACTTGTTAAGTACCATAAGCTCTTGCCGTCTCTGTGGTGTGGCTCGAGGTGCAGGCAGTATTTCAGAAAATATTGCCTTGGGGGACCTTTTCTTCAATATGGCCCCCAAGTCCCTGAAATCATTTTGTAGGGCGCTCCATCTTTCTCTAACTTTGTCATTGGCACCGATATATACCATGACAGCTGGGTCCTCTCCAGCGCCATCCAATAATTTGTCCATGCAATCTGCAATGTTCCGAACCCGACGCCCGGTAAACAACATACTGTTTGGCGATAATGGTCTTTGTGACGGATTGCCCTCTGTATTCTTCCAATAACTGAATCCCCTACCACTAATATGTGCCTATCCTTTCTGGTAACCTTGCCCCCATCTTTTTCACATGCTGGTGGAGTCTCTGTGTGGAAAGTCACATGCTGGTGAAATCTTTACGCGACTGTCACACTCTAGAGGGGTCTCATTGTAAACATCACATTCTGGAGGAGACTCATTGTGATCGTGAAATTCTGGAATAGTCTCATTGTGAATGTCACATTCTTGAGGGGTCTCATTATGAACATCACAATCTGGAGGAGACTGGTTGTGAATGTCACATTCTTGAGTAGTCTGGTTGTGGACGTCACATTCTTGAGTAGTCTGGTTGTGGACGTTACATTCTTGAGTAGTCTGGTTGTGGACGTCACATTCTTGAGTAGTCTGGTTGTGGACGTCACATTCTTGAGTAGTCTGGTTGTGGACGTCACATTCTTTAGTAGTCTGGTTGTGGACGTCACATTCGGAAGGAGACTGGTTGTGGACGTCACATTCGGAAGGAGACTGGTTGTGGACGTCACATTCGGAAGGAGACTGGTTGTAAACGTCACATTCGGGAGTCTCAACAGAATCGTTGCATGCTGAAGGAGTCTTCATGTGAATGACACGTGGTTGATTTAAAGAAATTCCCAACTTTTGGGCTATTTTCTTTGCCAACAGAGTTGCACCCTGTTCATTTAAGTGCAGTCCATCCCTGCTGTAGAGCAAGTAACCAATTGAAAAGTCAGTCCAGGTCTCCATGAAGCCAAACCCCTCCTTCCTGCACCAGTTCTTCAGCCACCTGCTAAGCTCCCTATACTCCAGCTGCCTCCTTGGTGTGGCTCGAGGTACAGGCAGTATTTCTGAAAATGCTGCCTTGGAGGTTCTTTTCTTTAGTATAGCTCCTAAGTCCCTGAAATCATTTTGTAGGGCACTCAATTTTCTTCTAATGTCGTCGTTGGTTCCAATATGTACCATGACAGCTGGGTCCTCCCCAGCCGCATCCAACAATCCGTCCATCCGATCTGCAATGTCCCGAACTCGTGCGACCGGGAAGCAATATACTGTTCGTCGATCACCGTCATTCTGACAGATTACCCTCTCTGTCCCTCGAATGACAGAATCCCCTACCACCAGGATCTGCCTATCCTTTTCTGTAAGCTTGCCCTCATCTTCATGGGAGGAGATATTCCCATGGTTGTCCTGTTTTTTTGGTGGGTTCCCAACATGTACGTCACATTGTGAAGGAGTTTCAACATGAATGTGACATTCAAGTGGTGTCTCCATGTGAACGTCACATGTTGGTGGAGTCTCTATGTCAAAGTCACTTGCTGGTGAAGCCTCCGTATGAACGTCACTTGCTGTTGAAGCCTCCGTGTGAACGTCACTTGCTGTTGAAGCCTCCGTGTGAACGTCACTTGCTGTTGAAGCCTCCGTGTGAACGTCACTTGCTGTTGAAGCCTCCGTGTGAACGTCACATGCTGGTGAAGCCTCCGGGTGAACGTCACATGCTGGTGAAGCCTCCGGGTGAACGTCACATGCTGGTGGTGAAGCCTCCGGGTGAACGTCACATGCTGGTGAAGTCTCTGGGTGAACGTCACATGCTGGTGAAGCCTCCGCGTGAACGTCACATGCTGGTGAAGCCTCGGCATGGACGTCACATGCTGGTGAAGCCTCGGCTCGAAGTGAAGTCACATGCTGGTGAAGCCTCGGCTGCGAACGTCACATGCTGGTGAAGCCTCGGCGTGAACGTCACATGCTGGTGAAGCCTCAATGTAGCATTCATATTCTGTCTCGCTCACTAGGGTATTCCTGCCCTGTGAGCTGTCTCTGCAGTAAATACTGCATACATCTGCAATACAAAAAGAGATCAGGTTTAGCACTTTCACCTACATTTATATTATTTTTTATACATCAAATTTTACAGAGAAAAGTTCTAAATTCCAATGCCAGGGACAATAAATAAACACAACATGACAGGGACACAGGGATCACTAATGGTTGCCTGGCAGTTTATCCCCAAAAAATAAAGATCCTGTTCCTTTAAGGCCTGTTATAGTGCTTGTGCTGTGTATGAAATATCTGGCTGATCCTACCAGTTTCTACCCTACCCCTCTCTGCACTGACTCCCATGTATCAGGGCTGCAAAGTTCTGACACCAGAGTCAGTACGTGTCTCCATCATACGCTGCTATCTGCAGTTCTCCCTGGGTCTCCTCACCCTCCATGTACGTGTCTCCATCATACACTTCTATCTGCAGCTCTCCCTGTGTCTCCTCCTCCCCCCTCACCATCCATGTACATGTCTCCATCATACGCTGCTCCCTGCAGCTCTCCCTGTGTCTCCTCCTCCCCCCTCACCATCCATGTACATGTCTCCATCATACGCTGCTACCTGCAGCTCTCCCTGTATCTTCTCTCCCCTCACCCTCACCCATCCCTGCCATCTCTTACTATCCCTGATCTGTTCATCCCCTCTGTCGCATTAAAAAGCTGCATCCTAGTGCCTGTGCTCAAATCCCTGCCTAGTTTTTACTGTTGCTTGTGGCTTCATTACAGAAATGTCACCCCACTTGTCTAGTTGACAATGTTGTAACACAAAGGAAAAAAATAACACTTTTCTATCAGCAAAACACAGAAATAGAGTTATATATTTTTAAATTAAGTAAGGAAAGTCAGAACTCCTATCAGAGTTTTTGTTGCTGTCTATTTGACCCATGTCCTGTTAAGAACATTGCAAAACAGGAAGAGATGGGAAATCTTGCTGACTAAGCCATATCAGTAAAAGG
Organism: Rana kukunoris; assembly: GCA_029574335.1. NCBI lineage: Eukaryota > Metazoa > Chordata > Amphibia > Anura > Ranidae > Rana > Rana kukunoris. The sequence goes on from JAJQKJ010001872.1 coordinate 15,740, forward strand.
CACACAAGAGAAACCTTTCCTGCTCCACCGCAAAATGATAAAAAAAAATTGTATGACATTTATTTTAAGCCTGGATTTGTGCCCCTAAAACAAAATACATCCATGTGCTGTCATCAGTGCTCTGCAGCATGTAATATCATAGTTCTTCAAGTTAGGGCCGATCTTATGGCCATTCACACGATCGAATATCGGCCCATATATTCGACGACGGATCGTACGACTTTTTTCGCTTAATAATCGCGAGTAAAATAAAATAGGTTTTTAAACTCACGAAAATTCTCGTACGATAGAAAAAAACGATCGGAAGTGATGTCACGTGTTGTAATGTATTTGTATTGTATTGTCGGACGACAGCTGTACTGACTAAACGAAAATCGGACGATCGGACATCGGACGAGAAAAATTTTCGCGCTTGTCCGATCGAATTTAATCGGATGAACGGTCGTGATCGGCTGTCGAAAGTAGTGTACACACAATCCGAAAATCGTACGATCCATCATCGGACGATCGTTTTCATCCGATATTCGGATCGTGTGTATGGGCCATTAGGGTCACAGACGCCTGGGTGCATAAATATTTCTGGCACCCCCGCATGGGCATGGTCATCCTACTAGTGTTGCTCACGAATATTCGTATTTTTTAAAATTTTATTTTTAAAACAGATCACATCCTAGTGATCTCCATCGACGTCTAAAAGCATTGCTGGTATGATTAGAGACCCTGGGCCGAGTAGCTGAGGCGATCCTTTTATGTTGCCGAATATTCGCAATGCAAATATTCGTATTACGAATATTCGCAAATACTTTCTCTGCCCTTCTGTGTTTTGTGTATAAAAAAAAAAAAAAATTTGCTTTAGTTTAGTCATATAAGTTTGTGTAAGTAGAGTTAGTGTTTAGTGCATATTAGTTTATAATCCAGGAAATGATCTCCGTTTTTCGCGTGTTGACGAGAATTTCCCAATCAATTTCGCATTCGCATTAGCGAAATTTCGCATTCGCATTAGCGAAATTTCGCATTCGCATTAGCGAAATTTCGCAATATTGTTATTTGGACAAAATATCACGAATATTCGATTTTAGCGAATATTTCTCGAATATTCTTCTATATATTCGTGATATATCGCGAAATCGAATATGGCATATTCCGCTCAACACTACATCCTACTAATTACTCCCCTTTACAAATGCTTATATGGCAGCGACTTAAACACAGAGATCCCGTTATCCTGGGATCCTCCCATGATCTCTTAACAATAAACAAAATAGAAGAAGAGAGTACACTAATTGGACCGGGGAGGGGGGGGGGTCTTTCTTAAGGACACAGAGAGGGCTTCTGTTAGAGAGTCTGTTAGAAAGAGCCCCTAGACATACTGCAGACATACTATAGGAGATTGTCAGAGACTGCAGACATACTACAGGAGATGGTCAGAGAATGCAGACATGATACAGGAGATGGTCAGAGACTACAGACATACTACAGGAGATGGTCAGAGACTGCAGACATGATACAAGAAATGGTCAGAGACTGCAGACATGATACAAAAAAATGGTCAGAGGCTGCAGCCCTGATAAAAGAGATGGTCAGAGACTGCAGACATAGTACAGGAGTTGGTAAGAGACTGCAGAGATTATACAAGAGATGGTTAGAGACTGCAGACATGATACAAGAAATGGTCAGACTGCAGACATGATACAAAAAGATTATCAGAGACTGCAGAAATGATAAAAGAGATGATCAGAGACAGTAAACATGATACAGAGACTGCAGACATGATACAGGAGATGGTCAGAGACTGCAGACATGATATAGGAGATGGTCAGAGACTTCAGACATAGTACAGGAGACGGTCAGAGACTACAGACATGATACAATAAATGGTCAGAGACTGCAGACATGGTACAAGAGATGGTCAGAGATTGCAGACATGATACAAGTGATGGTCAGAGAATGCAGACATAGTTCAGGAGATGGACAGAGACTGTAGACATGATACAAGAGATGGCCATAGACTGCAAACATACTACAGGAGATGGTCAGAGACTGCAGACATGATACAAGAGATGGTCAGAGACTGCAGACATAGTACAGGAGATGGTCAGAGACTGCAGACATAGTACAGGAGATGGCCAGAGACTGCAGACATAGTACAGGAGATGGGCAGAGACTGCAAACATGATACAAGAGATGGTCAGAGACTGCAGACATAGTACAGGAGATGGCCAGAGACTGCATACATAGTACAGGAGATGGCCAGAGACTGCAGACATAGTACATGAGATGATCAGAGACTGCAGACATGATAGAAGAGATAGTCAGAGACTGCAGGCATGATACAAGAAATGGTCAGAGACTGCAGAACTAATACAAGAGATGGTCAAAGACTGCAGACATTATACAGGAGATAGTCAGAGACTGCAGACATGATACAGGAGATGGTCAGAGACTTCAGACATAGTACAGGAGATGGTTAGAGACTGCAGTCATGATACAAGAGATTGTCAGAGACTGCAGACATACTACAGGAGATGGTCAGAGACTGTAGATATGATACAAGAAATCATCAGAGACTGCGGACATGATACAAGAGATGGTCAGAGACTGCAGACATGATACAAGAGATGGTCAGAGACTGCAGACATAGTACAGGAGATAGTCAGAGACTGCAGACATAGTACAGGAGATGAGCAGAGACTGCAGACACAGTAAAGGAGGTGATCAGAGATTGCAGACATAGTACAGGAGATGTGTCAGAGAATGTAGACATGATACAGGAGATGGTCAGAGATTGCAGACATGATACAAGAGATGGTCAGAGACTAAAAACATACTACAAGAGATGGTCAGAGACTGCAGACATGATACAAGAGATAGTCAGAGACTGCAAAGATAAGACAGTCTTCCAGTGCCCACCAATTGCAGCCTACCAGTGCCCACCAAATGCAGAATTATCAGTGCACACCAAATGAAGCCTTATCAGTGTCCACCAAATGCAGATTATCAGTGCCCACCAATTGCAGTGCATTAAAATGTATTCAAGCGTATTTTTTAAAAACAAAATTGCCTTAAAAACTGCTGCGCAAAGTAACGTATAACATAAACATTTTTTTTTTTTTATTCTCTAGGGCAAGGGTGTCAAACTCAATTTTATCGTGGGCCGCATCAGCATTATGATTACCCTCAAAAGGGCCGGTTGTATCTGTAAGATTAGATGTGCAGGCCAGCGCATCCCCTCCCCATATATTAGATGTCAAGGGCCACTCCATCATCAGAAGTTGAATCCCCCACTCTCCCTTATATCACAATGCACCCCCCTTTCCATATGCTGCTGCTGGGAAGAAGCTGGATGCATTGCTTGAAAGCAAAAAGTAAGGGTCTGGAGGAGGACTGAAGCTCTCCTGCAGCTGCTGGAGAGGTGTGAGGTAGGGTGACCAGACATTCCCAGTTTCAGGGGACAGTCCCCTGATTGAGGACACTGTCCCCGGACCAAGTCTGTCCCTGGTTTTGTCCCCAGATTTGATTTTATAGGGGGCAGAGGAAATTTCAAAGATCATGTGCTGGTCGGAGCGGAGGGAAATTTTTTCTTCAGTTTCGGGCGCATGCCCATTCAGCTCCGCTCGCATGTTCTTCTGCCTTGGCTTAAATCCTGGCCAGCCACCTGCCTATCTCCTTGCCTTCCTTGGCGGAGTGATCTTCCTCCGCTCCCCATCCAGTAGTAGCCGGGGCCCGAAGAGTAAGACTTGAGAGGCTGTGAGGCGGGGGGCGACGGGCAGGAGTGTTGATTGTTGCCATTACTAGTAAACAAAAAATATGTCCCCGGATTTCATTTTAAAAATCTGGTCACCTTAGTGTGAGGGCCATATGAAATGGCCTGGAGGGCCTTGTGTTTGCCACCTATGCTCTAGGGCAGTGGTCTCCAAACTGTGGCCCTAGGGCCAAATGCGGCCCTTTGCTTGCCTTTATCCGGCCCTTGGGGCACTATTCATCCCACTGATGACACTACTCTGCCATCTGACACTGACAATGGGGCACTATTTCTCCCACCAACACCAGTAATGGGTTCCTTTTTTTCCCTATGATAACCACAATGGGCCACTATTCCCCCCCCCCCCCCCCCAATACCAAATGTGGCAATATTTACTCCCACTGATGCCAGGAAAATTTTAATACCGCCGGTCAAAGTCTGGCCCTCCTAGAGTCTGAAGGACAATAAACCGGCCCTTTGTTTAGAAAGTTTGGAGACCCTTGCTCTAGGGCATCTGCTTAGAAAAATAAATATTGTTTTCTAGCAACAAAAAAAAACACACCAGACTAGGCCTGGTCATGAAAGTGGTTAAGTAGGTAGGTATGCGTGCTGCCTTTAGAACATAGCAGGTTCCAGCACATTGCCCTGTGCTTGGCATGGGAGCGGTGAGCACAGTTTAAATCTTGGGTTAATAAATAGTGTGTAACTAAAGGCCGCTGTGTGTGGGAGAGGCAACCTAAGGTTGGGTATGGATTAATATTTAGCTTTCTGTGTGTAGTACAGTCTTGGCTGACGTCTCTGCTTTCCAGAATATCTGGCAGATAGAAATTCAGCAAAACTGCCTGATCAGCTGACAGCTGCACAAGGGTCGCCAACCGTCACTAAATTTACAGGCAGTTTGTAAAAATCTGCGATTTTTACAAATGTTTGTAAATATCAGGTAGTGCTGGATAAGATAAACCTTATATGATAACATTTAAAACAACATACAATTTTGCAAATGTAAATAAATGTGTCATAAACAATATTAGGCCATTGAGAGTGTGAATCATTAAGTGACTCGTATAACACATATAATGCAAAATAATACAAAAAAGCCCACACAGCAGGGGGTATTTAGCCCCTTCCAGTTCAGGTGGTTAAAAGATGGTAGAGATCCAGTTCAGAAGTCCACGAGTGAGAAGGAGGGATGTTCAAATATTAGTGACCCAACACCATTAAGATTTAAAGCGGATCTCCACCCTAAAGTGAAGATCCGCTGATCGGAACCCTCCCCCCCTCCGGTGTCACAATTGACACCTTTCAGGGGGGAGGGGGGTGCAGATACCTGTTACTAAAAGACAGGTATCTGCAAACACTTCCGGCCCGCAGTTCGGGCAAAAGTCGGGTTTTTTGGCGACATCCCGTCGCCCCCCCGTATGTGTGCTGGGAAACTCTCGGCTCCCAGCACACAGCGGGAGCCAATCGGCGGGCGCAGCGCGACTCGCGCATGTGCCGTAGGGAACCGGGCAGTGAAGCCGCAGCGCTTCACTTCCTGGTTCCCTCAAGTGGATGGAGGGGGGGAGCAGCAGGGTGACGAGCGATCGCTCATCCTCTGCTGCGGACGCCGCTGGACTCCAGGACAGGTAAGTGTCCTAATATTAAAAGTCAGCAGCTGCAGTATTTGTTGCTGCTGGCTTTTAATATTTTTTTTTCCTGAACCATCCGCTTTAAGGCTTACCAGAAAGCCTGTGACTTTTCCCTTCCAGGAGAAGTCTAAACAGGCATAGCAGATAGTTGGGATCCCTTATGATGACAGGAACGATCCAGCCTCTCTCCACAAGCAGGAAACCAGGATCCACAGCTCCTCACAGGGTTAACTGATGCTTTCAAGTTGGACCCGCGCTAGTATCAATGTGTATAGACGTGAATTGTCAAACACCATATGGAAAGAAACAAAAAAAACAATCCCATAGTGTAGACGTATAAAAAGGGGGGATTTATTAAAAAAGCATGGATAAAACAAAAAATAAACAGAGTAACAAAAAGCGCTCTCCCACATGGAGAGTGATAAGAGTCGTTGCAAGGATTGAACGCTCCATGAAGTGTCAGACCGCCTAAGGCCGTTAGCGCATGTGCAATGCGTGTGTGTCTGCCCGACGATCGTTTAGTCGTAATGACATCATCAGGGGCACACGTACACCGTTGAGCACACGCCATTTATACAGCCTAGAAGATGAGCGACACAGGCTCATTGGATAAAGGCGTATCTAAGACGGAGCTTACGATAGGCTGATGTTACAGTTTAATCACAAACAGAAAAATTCATGTAAGAAAAGGAATTTCTATTAATCCTATTACAAAAAATATAGAATTATTCCTTGTCATGAAAATGTACCAATGTGCCTGATGTTCTAATTCAGTGTATCTAGAAGTATTTAATGTTTTTAAAAAATATATAAAATATATATATAAAAAAAAAAAGTATATATACACAGAGGGCAATGGAGATTGAGTTAACAAATCCCACCTGGTGGGCAAGAAGTGCATAGCAGAGAAAATACACATAGCAAAAGATTATCAATTGTAAAGTGCAATCACTTAAATTCTTTTCATTTCAGTAATATAAAGTAGACAATAGAACAAAGCCTAAAGGTTGGATTATTGTAGTATGTAGTAGCAGTTGATGTCCCACTCCACGTTGAGTCCACCAGGGACATGGCAGCCCAACTTATGGATCCAATTCGTTTCGGCCCTAGAGATTGTTCTCTTGCCATTGCTGCCTCGCCAGTGGGGTACATATTTCTCCAAGGCTAGAAAAACAGTCCCCTTGGGGTCTATATTGTGTTTTAAATCATAATGCTTAGACACATTATGTTTGTGAAACCCAGCCAGGATGTTAGTTATGTGTTCCCCCCATCTGACCTGCAGTTTACGAGTGGTACGTTCCGACATATTCCAACCCGCAGGGGCACCTCAGAAGGTACACTGCACACTTAGTGCTGCAGGTAATAAAAGTTTTGATCGGGCATGTTTTACCAGTACCTGTAGAAGTGAAGTCAGTATGCCTTTTCCCCTGAAGAGCATTAATTTTACAGGCCCTACATTTCCTACAGGGGTAGAAACCCTTGAAATCACCAAAAAACGTTGGTTGGGACGGAATGTCCAGGACATTTGGTGCCAATGAGTGTCTGAGGTTTGGAGCACCCCTAAAGAGCACTCTAGGGTTGGTTGTTAAAAGGGGGCCCAAAATCCTGTCATTTTTAATAACTGACCAGTGTTTCTTAATAATTTGTTTAATGGCCCAATGTTGGCTTGAGAAAGTGGTTATAAAAGCCAAACCAAAATCTTCCCTAGTGTCCACATCCGGTGATTTATCACATAGGCAAGTGCGACAATCTCTCAGACCCACCTCCTTAATGGTAAAATCAAGATTTCTCCCGTCATAGCCTTTAGCTAGAAATCTAGATTTTAAAATTTCTGCTTCCCTGTAGAACTCCTTCAGATCTGTACAGTTACGTCTGAGGCGCAAAAATTGGCCCTTAAAGACCGCCTTCAGCCAAGAAGGATGATGACATGAGTCGAGTGGTATATAACCATTTCTATCTGTAGGTTTGAAAAATGTTGATGTAACAATCCTACCCTCAACAATGGATATATCTAAGTCCAAAAAATGAATTTTGTTGGAATTTTTCTCTTCTTACCTCTATCGTTGGAATTAAAGGGGTTGTAAAGGTACAAGTTTTTTTAAAAAAACATCTAGCAGCACCGCCCCCCCCCCCCCCCCGAGCCCCCGTTGTACTTACCTGACCGTTCGAATCTCCCGGGCGCGTTCACGTCGTCCTCTTCGGTTCCCAGTCTGGCCGTTGATTGGCTAGGCTGGGCAGATTGATAGCAGCGCAGCCATTGGCTAGCGCTGCTGTCAATCAGGGCGGATGACGCGGCGCGCTGGGGGGGCGGAGCCGAGTGATACAGTCGGCGGCTATGGCCGCCGCTGTATCACGGGAGCGCGCTCGCAAAAGCTTTCCTCCATGCGAGCGCCCTCGCATGAAGAGGGAAAGCTTTTGCGAGGAGGAGCCCAGACAGCCGCCGAGGGACCCCAGAAGACAGGTTTTCGGGCCACTCTGTGCAAAACGAACTGCACAGTGGAGGTAAGTATCACATGTTTGTTATTTTAAAAACAAAAAAATCCTGTGTTTAGTGTCCCTTTAAGGAGGGAGATGAATGAGTCAACTGACTCATCATCGCCACCCCAGATACACAGAACATCGTCTATGAATCTTCTCCAAAAAATAAGATTTGGTGATCTGTCTAAAAGTACAGTGTCCTCCTCCCACTTAGACATGAAAAGGTTGGCCATACTGGGGGCAAATTTATATCTAAGTTGTAGTGTCTAGCAGCAGGACGTCCCTCCTGGGACCTTTTTTCTTAATTGATTTTTTCTTAATTGTTTTTTTTATTTTTATTTTTTCACCAAGCGCAGATTCTCCCCCACCCTTTTCCCCTCTTTTACACACTTGTAAATATCAGGGGCTGACAATTTGTCATACTGTGTTGACTTTTTAAAGCGGAGGTCCCACGAAAAAAATGTTTAAATATCGGTTGTCTTAGTTCTTGATAGGAGTTCTGTCATGTTTCATGTTGTCAGTAAAAAATGTGCATCCATCTGTAAATTTTCAATGTTTTCTCAGTAAAAAATGTTGCAGGAGGTTGACAACACTAAGTCCCCTTTCACACTGGAGTAGGAGGTGCTGTGGCGCTAAAGCGCCGCTATATTTAGCAGCATTTTACCGTCGGAATTGTGGCGGGATTTGGCCGCTAGTAGTGCAGTTTTACTCCCTGCTAGCGGTCGGAAAAAAAAGGTTAATACCGCCAGCAATGCGCCCCTGCAGGGGCACATTGCCGGTGGTATAGCCGCGGTTTCCCATTGCTTTCAATGGAGAGGTGGAGGAGCGGTAAACACACCGCTCCAAATGCAGCTAGCAGGACTTTTGGAGTGGTCCTGCTAGTGCACCGCTCCAGTGCGAAAGCTGCTGTTTCAGGTCGGTTTGCAGGCGCTGTTTTTAGCGCAATAGCGCCTGCAAACAGCCTCAGTGTGAAAGGGGTCTCTAACTGACACACAGTGGCAGCTGGTGCTCAATTTTCCTCCGTCGTTAGATCGATTGCCGCTTCACTCACCTGTTGCTTACCAGTCCCGCACTTACCCCATCCAGGTCACGGCTTTGGCAGCTTCCCCCTGCATCTCCTCCCATGCTCTGGCGGTTGCTTCTCCTCGCGGCCAATCAGTACTTAGGACTGGCAGCCAATCGAGTCTTAGAACTCCAGACCAATTAGGTCTCAAGACCCGCTTCCTCATTGGCTGGTAGGAGAAACAGGAAGACATTAGCGAATAATAATTTTACTATTGTTACACAATTGGATGGGCTCAGGCTCATGTGCTTAAAAATAAAAATTGAAATCCATTTGTCCGGCATCCTGCATTTAGAGTAGGGTCCGGGCGCATGGATGTAGGGGGGCAGCGCCCTGTATGAGCGGCTGCCACTGCTTAATACCTGATTGTATTATTACTACAGACAGCTTATGGTGAGGATTTTTTCATGCAGGATGCTACTGCATTGATCATCATTGGAGTAGCAGTGCTGTAAAAGGAAGCCCTGAACTCTACAATAACCAACGTGTGTCTATTGGCTGCACAGAATGGAGGTGAATGATAGAAAACCTCTTTCTACAGACGGCCAGTAGGAGTCGCTCTTATCCATCTCAATAGCTGTGCCTTGAAAGCAGAACAACACGTGACATCAGTCCATCCTCACATTGGATGGAGGTTTGCTGTACGGAAATGAATGGAGCGATGAAGGCAGATCATAATAAAGGGACAGGACACCGATTTGTGTATTCTGCGGATTTATCTGATCATTGTCTGCTGTTGATGTAGATGAGGTGTAGGAGTTCAGTGGTGATCTGTGATGACCAGGATCTGTCCTCTAGGAGAGCTGTCAGTGGGGAGGCTGCATAATGTATCCTCAGATGATGTGACAGGCAGTGATCAGGTGATTAGATCTCCTCCTCTGTCATCTGTTACAGGAGAGATTCTGATACTGGAATGGAACTGATTTGTCTCATTTAATTTGTTTTCTCCCAGATCCCACATTCTGCTGTCATATGAGGGGCTTATTCCTTGCTTGGCTTTAAAGGTTGGAACTGCGATGAATGATCACTTCATCTGAGGTTATCTATGAGAGGTGAGTAGCAACAGAGCAACACACATATTGACATTTGTTTATATTAAAACTAAACGGAAAGTACTCAAGACTGTATAGTGTAGAAGTCTGGTAACTCCTATCAGATCTGTTTATTAGTAGCGATATGAGTTCTGCTATGACTAGCGATAGGAGTACTGCTATGAGTAGCGATAGGAGTACTGCTATGACTAGCGATATGAGTACTGATATGACTAGCGGTAGGAGTACTGCTATGACTAGCGATAGGAGTACTGATATGAGTAGCGATATGAGTACTGATATGACTAGCGGTAGGAGTACTGCTATGACTAGCGATAGGAGTACTGATATGAGTAGCGATATGAGTACTGATATGACTAGCGATAGGAGTACTGCTATGACTAGCGATAGGAGTACTGCTATGACTAGCGATAGGAGTACTGCTATGACTAGCGATAGGAGTACTGATATGACTAGCGATAGGAGTACTGATATGACTAGCGATAGGAGTACTGCTATGACTAGCGATAGGAGTACTGCTATGACTAGCGATAGGAGTACTGCTATGACTAGCGATAGGAGTACTGCTATGACTAGCGATAGGAGTACTGATATGAGTAGCGATAGGAGTACTGATATGACTAGCGATAGGAGTACTGCTATGACTAGCGATAGGAGTACTGCTATGACTAGCGATAGGAGTACTGCTATGACTAGCGATAGGAGTACTGATATGAGTAGCGATAGGAGTACTGATATGAGTAGCGATAGGAGTACTGATATGAGTAGCGATAGGAGTACTGATATGAGTAGCGATAGGAGTACTGCTATGACTAGCGATAGGAGTACTGCTATGACTAGCGATAGGAGTACTGCTATGACTAGCGATAGGAGTACTGCTATGACTAGCAATAGGAGTACTGCTATGACTAGCGATAGGAGTACTGCTATGACTAGCGATAGGAGTACTGTCATGAGTAGCGATAGGAGTACTGCTATGAGTAGCGATAGGAGTACTGCTATGACTAGCGATAGGAGTACTGCTATGACTAGCGATAGGAGTACTGCTATGACTAGCGATAGGAGTACTGCTGTGAGTAGCGATAGGAGTACTGCTGTGAGTAGCGATAGGAGTACTGCTGTGAGTAGCGATAGGAGTACTGCTATGAGTAGCGATAGGAGTACTGCTATGAGTAGCGATAGGAGTACTGCTATGAGTAGCGATAGGAGTACTGTTATGAGTAGCGATAGGAGTACTGTTATGAGTAGCGATAGGAGTACTGCTATGAGTAGCGATAGGAGTACTGTTATGAGTACCGATAGGAGTACTGCTATGAGTAGCGATAGGAGTACTGTTATGAGTAGCGATAGGAGTACTGCTATGAGTAGCGATAGGAGTACTGCTATGAGTAGCGATAGGAGTACTGTTATGAGTAGCGATAGGAGTACTGTTATGAGTAGCGATAGAAGTACTGTTATGAGTAGCGATAGGAGTACTGCTATGAGTAGCGATAGGAGTACCTATACAACTCCCAGAGAAGAATGGTCAGCTGCTCTTGTTTTGTCTTGAAGCAAGGAAGGGCAATATCTCACATACTGTCAGCAAAATAATGAGTTACTACGTTTCCAGAAAACTGGTCTAATGCCGCGTACACGAGCATTTTTAATGTCCTAGAAAAAACTCAACTCAAGTCTTGTTAAGCCTGTCTTGCCTACACACAATTGTGAAAACAAAAATGCTTGAGCAAAGCGTGGTGACGTCCAACACGTACGGCGGCACTATAAAGGGGAAGTTCCATTCGGATGACGCCACCCTTTGGGCTGCTTTTGCTGATCCTCGCGTTAGTGAAAAGTTTTGTGAGAGACGATTCGCGCTTTTCAGTCTTCGTGTTTTTCCAGTCTGTTACAGCGTGATGAATGCGCTATCTCCATTACGAATGGTAGTTTTACCAGAACGAACACTCCCGTCTCATAACTTGCTTCTGAGCATGCACGTTTTTTTCAAGTCGTTAAAGCCTACACACGACTATTTTTTTACGACGTTAAAAATGACAACGTGAAAAACAACGCAAAAATTTAGAGCATGTTCTAAATTTTCAATGGCCATTTTTAATGACGCAAAAAATTCTCTGGAGCCTACATACGATCGTTTTTATTGACATTAAAAAGAAATTCAATTTTTCACGTCGTGAAAAATGGTTGTGTGTACGCAGCATAAGGCAGGGAGTAGGGATTTAAATGTGCCACTAGAAACAAAAAATGTTAAAATAAAAATCAATACATTTTGTATTAAAAACATAAATTTAGTAGGGCTGTTACTGATCAAAATTTTTGTGTTCGATTAATCGTTTTTGTTTTTAATCGATTAATCGACTAATTTCGATTAATTATAACGCACATACAGATCCAACTACTTTTAGCTGATATCCTTGCAGGCTGATTCCCAGTGCAGCTCCCAACCACTGGAAAAATGAATAGCAGAATACAAAAAACACACAAGGCAGCGCTCCATGGGAATAGCATTAAAACTTTTATAGTCTTCTAATAGGTAACAAAATAAATATTGCACTGGAGATAAAATCGATGTAGCTACATAAACTGTAAAAATGGTGCGAGTAATACCAAACGGTACCAAAAGCAGTCATAAAAACATGTAGCTAAGTATGATACTGGTATACAAATGAGTACAACAATACCACTGCTGAATCCAGATGAGGAGAGGTTAACATCAATCCGTCGTCATGTAGGTGTCCCATGAAGGGAACTATCACAACTCCCAGTGGATGGCTGTAGAATCCCAGGTTGATAGAGGGAAGTGTAACAACCCTGACGTGTGGCAGATAGTAAGGTCCCGCCGACATGCAGATATGAAGGCACAGCAAAGGAGCCCTTCAGATGGACGCGGCAAGCCCCGCCGGTGTCCGTGACTTCACCGGATCTCCGACTGAACTCCCTGAAGGCCCAGAAATCGGCGGAGAGGCGAGTACCAAATCAAAAGAATTTTAATCGGTCAAAAAGATTTTGATCGATCAAAAAAATTAAAGATGAATCGATTAATTAAAAGTTAATTTGCACAGCCCTAAAATTTAGATGTACCTTGACCCAGGTGGACAGTAGCTGATCTATAGGTGTTTTTTTTTTATTAATGTGATGTATTTATTGTTCAAAACAGCAGCTACAAAAACCAGTGGACAGTGGAAATAACAGACAAAAACATCCAAATAGTAGCGCTAAGTAAGATAATGGTACCATAGTACCAAATATAATCAAGTGACTGATATGTAAACATAAAAAAAAAAACATAAAAAGTCCAAATGTGTGATAGTGAAGACTTGATTGCTGCACTATGCCAAATTTGGACTTTTTCTGTGTTTTTTTCTGTTTACATATCAGTCACTTGATTATATTTGGTACTAGGGTACCATCATCTTATTTAGCGCTACTATTTGGATGTTTTTATTGTACAATGAAAAATGTTTGTTTGTATCTTTACATTGTTTGTTTCTAGTGGCACATTTAAATCCCCACTCCCTGCTTTATTTCAGTTTTCTGGAAAGGTGGGAACTCATTATTTTGCTGACAGTTTATATTTAGGGAAGTGCCTTTGTTGTTTGATATCAGGGCCCCCCACCAACTATCCAATATCTCACATACTTTATAGAACACAAACTTATTTACTCATCTCAGTGCATTTCTAAGGTGCCTTGGCATTAAAGGGGAGTTCCAGACAATATTTGTGTTTATTAAAAGTCAGCAGCTACAAAAAGTGTAGCTGCTGGCTTTTAATAAACAATCACTTACCTGCTCCAGCGTTCCAGCGACGCGCCGGCCTGGGGCTCCGCTACTCTCCCCCCCTCCCCGGCCGGCGTCCTCATCGCAACTGTGGGCACCCGGCCGTGACAGCCTTCGGCTTCACGGCTGGACACCCACTGCGCATGCGTGAGCGGCACTGCGCATGCGTGGACGGCGCGGCCCGCCGCTGTTTGGACAGGCGATCGCATGGGACCTGTCATGTGTTCCATGCGATAGCCTACAGGGAGGGGCTGCTGTAGGCGATTAAGCTTAATCGCCTAACCAGCCCCTCGGCGGAAGTAGGAAGTGGGACAGGAAGTCCTAGTCCTCCTGAAGCCCCCACTCCCCCCCCCAAAAAAATTACATGCCAAATGTGAGGAGTGGGATAAGTGGAAGTTCCATTTTTGGGTGGAACTCCGCTTTAAGATCTACCTATTGGGATTCATTAATGTACAGTAGGTCTCACCATAGCCATAGGGATCTTGACTTGACACATTTGCTTTAGCTTTGATTACATTTTTTATCTCATCTAAGGGATTTCTTATCACCGTGAGCCAATTGACAAGTCCCTAGCGTTTATGGATGACAAGCTCCGATCATAGTGATATGTATTGTGTTACATCATACTGGTTAGTTTCCAGGTATCTTTCTTTGCAGGTAAGTGACTTGTGAAATTTGGGCATAGGTGACATTGTAAAGGAGGGTATACAATATGTGTGTATGCATACATGCAGTGCTTTTTTTTTCCTCAAAGAATAGGTGTAGGAACTCCCCCTTCGTGTTTCTGCCCCTACCCTACCTCCAAGCACTGACCCTTGGTTCCCCCCTAACCACCTCCAAGCACTGACCCTTGGTTCCCCCCCACCCACCTCCGAGCACTGAGCCTTAGTTCCACCCCCTACCCACCTCCGATCACTGACCCTTGGTTCCCCCCCTACCCACCTCCGAGCACTGACCCTTGGTCCCCCCCCACCCACCTCCGAGCACTGACCCTTGGTTCCCCCCCACCCACCTCCGAGCACTGACCTTTGGTTCCACCCCCTACCCACCTCCGAGCACTGACCCTTGGTTCCCCCCCTACCCACCTCTGAGCACTGACCCTTTGTTCCCCCCCTAGCCACCTCGGAGCACTGACCCTTGGTTCCCCCCTACCCACCTCCAAGCACTGACCCTTCTACCCACCTCCGAGCACTGACCCTTGGTTCCCCCCACCCACCTCCGAGAACTGACCCTTGGTTCCACCCCCTACCCACCTCCGAGCACTGACCCTTGGTTCCCCCCCTACCCACCTCCGAGCACTGACCCTTGATTCCCCCCCTACCCACCTCTGAGCACTGACCCTTGGTTCCCCCCCTACCGACCTCCGAGCATTGACCCTTGGTCCCCCCCACCTCCGAGCACTGACCCTTGGTTCAGCCCCTACCCACCTCCGATTACTAACCCTTGGTTCCGCCCCTACCCACCTCCAAGCACTGACCCTTGGTTCCGCCCCTACTTACCTCTGAGCACCGACCCTTGGTTCCACCCCCTACCCATCACCCAGTATGGGCCTTTTTAGAGAATACAAAGCCAAGTATAATTTTGTAGTGCCAAGTAATGTGTATGGAATTTGGTAATGATAACAAGAAAAGCAATAAAATAGATTCCCAGCAGCCAGCATCAATAGACTCTCCAGCAGCCAGCAACAGTAGACCCCTTCCTAAACATTAGATACCTTCCAGCAATAATTGACCCCCCCTAATAACTAAAGATCCTCCACCAGCAGCAAAAGATTGCCAGGCAAAAATAGAATAGAATAGATCCCCTCCATCAATAATAGATACCCCAGCAGCCAGCATCAGCAGACCCTCCATCACACCCTAACATACATTCATACATTCAGTGCTGGAGGTGCCAAAACTGTGTCCCCCTGCATTCCCGCTATAAAAAACCTGCATACATGTATATATTAAATGTAAGGGATACATGTTTCTTTATACAGCTGTACAGTCATTTTATACTCTGTGACCAGAAAAAAAAAAAACTTTGCTCCTTCCCTTTGCATATGTGGATCTAAATCGACACATCCAACAGCAACAGCATTTAATCACTTGCATACCATGTGAACCTTGTTTAACCACTCAAGGAATCGCCCCACGTATATATACTGCGACAGGGCGGCCCTTTAGCGCAAGTTCACGTACCTGCACGTCATTGTTTGTTCCTGCTCTGGGGCACACACTGCCGGAGCTACACGTCTGCTGTGATTAGACACAGCAAAAGCCAATCAGAGGGTCCAGTGGCCGTGATGGCCGCCAGGAGCCCGCCAGTCATTTAGAGGAGAGGGAGAACAGCGATCTGCCTATGTAAACACAGCAGATCACCGTTCTGCCAGAGAGGAAAATGGAGATCTTGTGTTTCTGCTTTGTTTTCTCAAGTGACAGCATTCTCCCCACATTTAGGCCGCTTACACACGAGGAGACATGTCGGATGAAAACGGTCCGCGGACCGTTTTCATCGGACATGTCTCCTGGGATAATTTGTTCTCATGTGTGTACACACCATCAGACCAAAATCCCCGTGGACAGAAAACGCGGTGACGTGACGGTGACGTTGACGCCGCGACGTGCGAAAACAAAGAAGTAAAATGCTTCCACTCATGCGTCGAATCCATTCGACGCATGTGGGGGATTATGTCCGCTGGTTAGTCGTACTAACCAGCGGACATGTCCGACGGACAGGTTTCCAGCGGACAAGTTTCTAAGCATGCTAAGAAACCTTTGTCCGCTGGAAACCTGTCCGCTAGGCCGTACACACGATCAGACATGTCCGCGGAAACTGGTCCGCAGACCAGTTTCAGCGGACATGTTCGATCGTGTGTACGCGGCCTTAGAAATCACTTCCTAGGAGGACATGTAACCCTTTAATCTCCCCTGGTGTTAACCTCTTCCCTGCCAGTGTCATTTATACAGTGACGGTACATTTTTTTAGCACTGATTCCTGTATTGGTGTCACTGGTCCCCAAAAAGTGTCACTTAGTGTCAGATTTGTCGACCACAATGTTGCAGTCCTGCTAAAAGTCACTGATTGCCGCCATTACTAGTAAAAACGATAGAAAAAATAAAAAGTCCATAAATCTATCCCATAGTTTTGTAGACGCTATAACTTTTGCGCAAACCAATCAATATACGCGTATTGGGATTTTTTACCAAAAACATGTAGCAGAATACATATTGGTCTAAATTGATGAAGAAATTGGATTTTTTATACATTTTGTTATTGGATGTTTTATAGCAGAAAGTAAAACATTTATTTATTTATTTTCAAAATTGTTGGTCTTTTTTGTTTATGGCGCAAAAAATAAAAACCTGCAGAAGTGATCAAATACTACCAAGAGAAAGCTTTATTTGTGGGGAAAAAATAACATTCATTTTATTTGGGCACGACCGCACAATTGTCAGTTAAAGCAACGCAGTGCCATCTCGCAAAAGATGGCTTGGTTAGATATGGGGTAAAACCTTCCAGAGCTGAAGAGGTTAAAGCATGTAAGCCTGCTATTTTCAGCTCAGGATCATGCCTTTTCTACATGTATGATCGCTCACAATGGTCTTAAAATGTGACTTGCTTTGAATAAGGCTTGATCCTCTATGACAAGAGGGTGGGTCTGATCATCTCCAAAGACTGTTGAGCCACTTGGAGGTATAAATGTACAATGAATGGATCAGAGATGAAAGCAACCCACCAAAATATCCACCATGTGGGGTCACCTTAGGAGTGGAAACTGATATACCGCTGGGGGTTGGGGTTTTATGGCAAATTACCCGAGCAGTTAACAATACAACACAATTATGAGGTACAGTGACTAATACCAGAACACATAACAGTATGCACTCTTGGCTTTATATAATATAACCGCAAATAACTACACATTATGGGCCAGATTCAGGTAGAGTTGCGCTGGAGTATTTCGATATGCGCCGCGTAACTGTGAAGATGCGCCGTTGTTTCTATGTGGCCGTACCCACCAAACTAGATGCGACAGAAAACGGGCCATTTCCGATCGGCTTAACTTTCCGACGCCAGTCTCGTCAGCGCATAATTTCGCTTGGCGCATCAGTCGCGCCTATTGATTTCCCCTGCAAATATGCAAATGAGGGAGATTTCCCAATTCGCGAACGGATTAGCACCATACGCTGGCTACATGCGCCGTGCGTATCTCGTCCGTCCGGCGCAAAATTATTTCTACAAATAGCTGCTTTATCTTTACTCCAGACGGCCACAGGTCAGCAGGAGAGCAGCTACAGCAGCGTTACCGACGATAAGAGCTAGCTGAGCACCCCCACTTGCAGGACAACACCTCTGTCCATGCTTGTCTGTCAACTTTTACAGCCATGGAGGAAGACATCATAGGTCTCCATAGCCGAGATGACGGCTGACAGCTCCTGGCCTTTAGAGTTCAGCTTTCTCCTGTGTGTTTGCGGGGAACGGGAGCAGCCATCTCAGAACAAAAGTAACATCACTGCGGGGAGGGGGAGCAGGATATACTTTAGTGCCGGAATGGCGCTTCTACGGGCGCATTTAAACGCCCAACGGAACGCATTGCGCTGACGTTTCCCGTGAAGTGGTGCTGACGGAAGTTGTGAGCATGCGCACAAAGGGGGCGAGTGGAGCCTCACTCACTGCGCATGCTCCGTGGATGATGCGCTGAACGTAAGCCTCTGCGCTGGGCTCCGCTTATCATTTACATATGATCACACCCACTTCCACTTGCGTCGGGTTACGCCAGCGCATTATCATTACTCTGGCGCAAGTTTACGCGCAACTGCTATGTGAATAACAGGACTTGCGCCGAAAGTGTCGGCGGAGTAACGTAAATGAGAAACGTTACTCCAAAGTAAAGAAGTGCCCATGTACCTGAATCTGGCCCTATATCTCTTCATGTCAACCTGCAAACAGAGTTTGAAACGGCCCAAATGTCGAACATAACCCATCAATTTAATTGTTTTCCAAAGGTATGCCATGAATAATAACTGTTATGCCGCGTACACACGATCGGATTTTCTGTTGGAAAAACCTTGGATGCTTTTTCCGATGGAATCCCGTTCAAGCTCGGCTTGCATACACACGGTCACACAAAAGTTCTCTGAACTTTCGACCGACAAGAACACGGTGACGTACAACACTACGACGAGCCAAGAAAATTAAGTTCAATGCTTCCGAGCATGCCTGTAATTGTTTCCGAGCATGGGTCGGAATTTTGCGAGTCGGAATTGCTACAGACGATCAGAATTTCCGATTTGAGAACCAGCTCAAATTCCGACCTTGAGTACGGGGCACAACGTTTGTTTGTATACTCAACAGAACTGTTAGACCATCAAATGGCTGGTGTCATATCGTTTTTTTTTGTCTCATTATATGGTAAGGCATTCTCAGTTCCACCCACTGTATTCTTTTAACCACTTGCTTACTGGGCACATATACCCCCCTCCTGCCCAGGTGAAATTTCAGCTTCCAGCACTGCGTCGCTTTAACTGACAATTGCGCGGTCGTGCGACGTGGCTCCCAAACACAATTGACGTCCTTTTTTCCCCACAAGTAGAGCTTTCTTTTGGTGGTATTTGATCGCCTGGGCGTTTTTTTTTTTTTGCGCTATAAACAAAAAAGTGTGACAATTTAAAAAAATAAATACAATATTTTTTACTTGTTGCTATAATAAATATCCCATTTTCTTTTTAAAAAAAGCACATTTTTTTTCTCAGTTTAGGTCGATACGTATTCTTCTACATATTTTTGGTAAAAAAAAAAAATCGCAATAAGCGAATGGTTTGCGCAAAAGTTATAGCGCCTACAAAGGGGACAGAATTATTATTTTTTATTATTTTTTTTTTACTAGAAATGGCGGCGATCTGTGATTTTTATTGGGACTGCGACGTTATGGCGGACACATCGGACACTTTTGACACATTTTTGGCGCCATTCACATTTATACTGCGATCAGTGCTGTAAATATGCACTAATTACTGTATAAATGTGACTGGCATTGAAGGGGTTAACACTAGGGGGTGAGGAAGGGGTTAAATGTATTCCCTGCATTGTGTTCTAACTGTAGGTGGAGGGGGGGTGACCGATCTGTGTCCCTATGTACAAGGGACACAGATCGGTCTCATCTCCAGAGACAGGACGCTGTCTCTGTGTGAGCCGGCAATGAGAGATGATCTCATCTCTCATTGGCCACACAGATCGCATCGCAAACGGCCACTCTGATTGGCTGTTCGCGGCGATCTGTAATTGGCTGTGTCCAAGGGACATGGCCAACACAGAGTTTCCCCGCTGCGCGCTCTGCAGCGCGCGCGGGGAACACCCTAGTGGGCGGACGTCGACTAACGTCCAGTTGGATTTTCAGGTCCGCGCTGTAGCCGTCATTCGGCTATAGCGCGGGTCTGAAGTAGTTAAAAAAAAGTCAAAGTTTGTTTATATAGTGTGATTTCTTGGTGGATAGGAGGGTTTAGCACATTGTTGAACTGCACACAGGATAATGTCCATTGGGGTCAGACAGGCAGACTAATGCCCCGTACACACAATTGGAAATTTCGCCAGCAAAAGTCTAATGTGAGCTTTTGAATGCAAATTCCGACCGCGTGTATGCTCCATCGGACTTTTGCTGTCGAAATTCCCGCCAGCAAAAGAATGAGAGCTGGTTCTCAAATCGGAATATCGAAAAATTTGATTGTCTGTAGCAATTCCGACACGCACAATTCAGACGCATGCTCGGAAACAATTTGACGCATGCTCGGAAGCATTAAACTTCATCTTCATAGTGTTGTACATCACTGTGTTCTTGACCGTCGAAAGTTCAGAGAACTTCAGAGGCAAGCTTGAGCGGAATTCCGGCGGAAAATCCGATCGTGTGTACAGGGGATTAGGGTGACAAATGCCACATTTTAAATAAGGTCAGATGTCTAAAGGGGAACATTCACCCATCAACTGTAGGCAGTATAGGGTTTATTTACTAATGGTAAATAGGCTGGTCACTTTGGGAAATTTCTCTTAGCTTAATGAATAAGATGAAGCTGCGCTGACTTCCATAATTTAATCATGCTCAAGCAAAAAATACAGTTTTTGTCAATTTTGACCACATTCACTAAGCTAAAGGAAAATTCCCTTGTAAAGTGAGCAGCCTGTTTGCCTTTAGTAAATCTGCCTCTTTGTGTTATATGCTGATATCTGTGTCATCAGAAACACTACAAAAAGTGTTGGTGAAATGAAATGTAGCAATTGTTATCAGGGACACAGTTCTGTTAGTTTGGCCACTATGGGTATATTACATTGAAAAATAATGCATGGCAACATTTTTGGTCCAGGCATATTATACATACTACTGAACAGATCCTGAATGTCTTAAAGAAGAAGTAAACCCTGATTTTACTTCCTCTTTTTTCCCCCTGCAAAGTAAAAGCATAATGGGCTAGTATGCATCGCATAACAACTCATTATGTGCCACTTGCCTGGAACTCCCGCACAATCACGCCACTTGCTAGTGAACAAACGGCACAGAGGTGTATTCCTACCTGCTTTTGTGTGTGTTTTAAAGTGGTTGTAAACCTCAGACATGAAATATGAACAAAGTATATGCCTTTATAGTGTTATTTACGTGTCTCAATTAAGAGCATTAAGGGGTTGATTTGCTAAAGGCAAATCCACTCTGCACTACAAGTGCACTCTGTAAATCTGAGGGGAAGATCTGAAATGAGGAAAAGCTCTGCTGATTATATCATTTAAACATGTACAAATCAAAAATTCAGTTTTTTATTTTCCTTGCATGTCCCCCTCGGATCTACAGCAACTGCACGTCCAAGTGCAATTCCGAGTGCACTTGTAGTGCAAAGTGGATTTACTTTTGGTAAATAAACCCCCCCCCCCCCCCAGTGTCATTTCTTTATGCCGCTTCATTCCTCTGCTATCAGCATGAATCACTTCTGACAAGTTTTCAAGACACCAAAAGAAAAATGGTGACAGGGGAGGGATCTCCAGTAGATTGACACCCATGT
>JAJQKJ010001872.1:42500-101206 GCA_029574335.1 Rana kukunoris
GTTCTAGAATCTAGCTTAAAGGAATCTATTTACAAAATAAAAAACAAACCTTTACAACCCCTTTAATGCATAAATGGTGCATGACAAAATAGGTATCATGGTGCATATCAATTGCTGTTTTCTCACTGAATTTAATATTCATGTTTCAAGATTTTTCCAACTATTATTTGTGTGCTTTAACTTTCCATTTTTCATTATGCAGAATGCAGGTTGTGCAGATGATATTTCTTGTAGGCCTTCCATCGGTCTTCCCAAAGCTACACTCCTATGATTACTGTGTCCTTGGAGCTGGTCCTGGAGGGCTTCAGATTGCAAAGTTTCTTGAAGATTCTGGAAGGGATTATGTCGTCTTTGAAAGGAACCATAAACCCGGTAGCTTCTTTTTTAATCTTCCACGGCACCGCAAATTAATCAGCATAAACAAACAATTTACTGGCCGGAAAAACAAAGAATTTAATCTTCGTCATGACTGGAATTCTCTGCTAAGCAAAGACGAACAGTTGCTTTTTGGGCATTATTCACATGATTTCTTTCCGCATGCGGATGATATGGTGAGGTATTTACAAAATTTCAGTATTGGAATCAATGTGCGTTATGGGACCGATATCAAAAACATCAGGATAGAAACCAAGCCGGAAGCATGGAATGGACATCGATTTCTACTTATGGATCAAACAGGACAACAACATGAGTGCAAGTAAGCTAAAAGAAATATAGCCTAGAAAGTCACATGATTGAAATAATATAACTCTTATATGCAAAGCTCTGATATATCAGTTATTTTAATTAGAATTCATTATTATTAATAATAATATATAAAAATAGATATGTAGGCTTTCATAAGTGTGTTATTAATATGACATGTCTTTGTGAGATTCATTGCTTCCAGGATAAGGTTCTAGTATAAATGAATGGAATTCCTGGCTGCTTTGTTTACAAACAGAATGAAGTGGCAGGGAGCTGTCATTTTGCCAGAAATGTAACCACTTGCGGACCGCCCGTCTGTATTGTACTGCAAACAGGCTGCTTGTATAGGCAAAGTGACATACCCATACATTGCTGCCTGCTTCTGGGTTTAGTGCGCCCCCCCCCCCCCCCCCCCGCCGACACTCGCTGTGATTGTCGTGGCTAATCATTAATGGGCGGAACCTGCTAATCAGCAGCCTGCAATCACAGCCCAGAGCCCGGTGCTTTGCTCTGTACAGGGCCCTTAGGCACACATTTAATCCCTTGATCGCCCTAGATGTTAACCCCTTCTCAGCCAGGGGCAATAGGACAATGACATTGTGTAGTGTTAGCACTGATCACTGTTAGTAGTGTCACTGGTGATGTCAGTGGCAGATAGTCAGCCCCCCCCAAGTGTCGATTAGTGTCAGATTGTCCACTGTACTATCTCAGTTCCATAAGTCGCTGATCAGAACATTAGTAGTATAAAAAAAAGTCATAGGCCCAGATTCACAGAGCGATTACGCCTGCGCAACAGGAGATGCGCGTGCGTAAGTCGAAATGTGCGCATCCACAGAACGAGATACGCTAAAAATCTATTTTTTTTTGTCCCGCGTAATTTCGTTAGACTGGCGCATCCTTCCGCGCAAAAGTGCGCTAGACACACCATTGATTTGCTAGTCAAATATGCTAATGAGGGACTTACGGGGATCCACAAAACACAGTTGGGGCAGCGCAGGCGACGCAGTGTGCGCAACAGCAAAATGTCCTGTCTAAAATTAGAGCATATAAAAGCTGGTCTAAAAAGAGAAAAAAAGTCTACTTGTTAGATAAAGCAACACTGTTAGTGAGCAGCTCAGCAGTCACACGTGTTGCACAACAATCTGTATGCCAACATGCCAGGGGCATCGTCGCACATAGCTATACTCCTGACTTTAGATGAACAAAGAAGGATGAGGGCACGGAGGATGGCACGGAGGGTGGCACGGGAGAGGATATACCGCACACGCATAGACCTCTTTGGCATGAGTGATTCTGAGGTGTATCGCATCTTCAGATTCACCCCTCATGCCATCCTGGAATTAACCACAACCCTGCAGGAGGACATCACCAGCCCAACACACCGCTCACATGCAGTGCAGCCACTGGTCAAGGTCATGGCAACACTTAATTTCCTTGCCAGTGGGTCTTTTCAGTGTACAAGTGGAGTGGTGGCTGGGATGTCACAATCCTCCATGAGCAGATGTGTGCACCAGGTTGCCCCTGCAATCCTCAGACGCATGGCCAACCAAATCATCAAACCCACCACTGAGGAGCTGCGGCTGAAGGCAATGACAGATTTCTACAGAATTGCCAGATTCCCACGCACTGTGGGGGCCATTGATTGCACACATGTGGCACTACAGCCCCCCCAGGAGACAGAGCACATGTACCGCAATCGGAAGCATTGGCATTCCATCAATGTACAGGTGATAGTCGATGCCCAAGGCCTCATATGTCACGTCCGTGCCAAACACCCAGGGTCCAGCCATGACAGCTACATATACAATCAATGCCACATCCGAATGGAATTCGATCAGAACGTGTATGGGGACACCTGGCTGGTTGGTGAGTGACATGGGTGGCAGGCATGACTATCCCCTCCCATGATGCACATCACAAGGGGCACATGCATGACTAACATCCTCCTGTCTTTTCCCTTACAGGTGACTCTGCATATCCACTGGGACCCCATCTCATGACTCCTATCCGGAACCCCCAAACCCCAGGAGAGGAAAGATACAATCAAGCACATGCCCAAACACGATCAGTGGTGGAGCGCACCTTTGGCCTCCTGAAGTCACGTTTCCGATGCCTGGATAAGTCTGGGGGTACCCTCTTGTATTCCCCAAACTTCGTGTGCCAGATCATCGGTGCATGTTGCATGCTGCACAACTTCGCAGTAAGAAAGGGCCTGCAGATTGACCTACGTGATGACCTGACCCCTGAACCAGACAATCCCCCCCTAACCGAGGATACCCCGTCTTCTGAGGGAAGAGCAGCCAGGAGACAGCTCACATTGGGCATCTTTGCACGTTAAACACACACATTAATCATGGCACAATGAGAATGCATGCATGCACACCACTGTGGTCCCTAGCACACACACCCCACATCCACATCAAATTGGATTGGCACCAGTCCACCATGCAGGACTTGTGAGCAGCAACGCCACGCCAAGGCTCCAATTATGTCACTGTACATTCATACACCATTCACACGGACCTGGGGATCACTTCTCCCTGGTCCTGGGGAACCCTTCTCCACCAAAATTGAGGGTGACACCCCTTTTCCGGCAGGAATGTCACCCCCACATTCACACAGCATTCACAACCCAAAAAAAAAAAAAAAAGACCTGCAAAAGCAAAACATTTCCAGCAAAAAATAAATAAAAAATAAAATAATATTAAAAAATAAAAATAAAATAAAAAATATTTTAAAAAAAAAATACAAAATGGGGAAAAAAAAATTATTGCCCTCTGCGTGAGCCACGCCTGGGGCGCCCCCGGCCACGGCCCCGGCTTCTCAGGGGAGACTCATGGGGGAGGGGTAAAACCGGGGAAGGAGGAGCAGCCCCTGATCTCTGCCCACCTGGCGGCCTGCCCTCCAAGGCCACGGCTATTCTGTCCAGGGCAGCACCAAGTGTTGCCGTGTTGGCCTGGATAGCCAGGGTAAGGGCCCTCACATCCTGCCCAACGCCTGCTGATGTCGTCTGCAGTTCATTTAGGCAGGTTGTGAAAGCCCGGGAGTGGGAGTCCAGGTTCCCCAGCGTATCCTTGATGGAGGACAGGCTCTCCTCCATCCGCACCAATGTCTGGCTGACCTGTCCCAGATGGCGGGTCTGGAGGAACTGGTCCCTTCTCAGAGTGGCGGGCAGGAGATCGGCAACCCCCCTGGTGGTCTGGGATGACATCCTGCCTCCAGCTGATGCTTGTGGCCGGGGAGAAGGGGAGGCCCTTGTGAGGGGAGCCATGTTGGGGGAGGAGGGGGGGGGCTCCCCCTTAGGGAGGCCTGCCTGCTGCCAGCCAGAGGGGAAGAGTCCTCAAAACCCAAACGTCCAGTGCCTGACATGGACTCCTCCTCCTCATGATTCTCCTCCTCCTCATGATTCTCCTCCTCCTCATGATTCTCCTCCTCCTCTTGAACCTCCTCCGCGGACTCCGGCCTTGTTGGGGGGGCCTCATTAGGCTGCTGTCCTGGGGTTGGTGCGGTCAGGCCAGATGGCCCTGCACCCTCCTGCACATCTGTGGATGACACAAAACATTCACAGGTTGGAGGATCCACACACTTGCCACATATTCCCTTTCACCCCCTCCCCCACACATGCTACACACCTGATATTAAAAAAAAAAAACTTACCTGGCACCACGGGCTCCGGACTTGAGTCAAAGCCGGGCAGGCCCTCAACTTCATGCCGATGAAAGGTCAGGGCCACCGCACGCTCCTCCGCTGTCAGGCTAATACGGCATGGTGGGCCCCCTCCTGTGCCCCTGGCATGGGCATGCATTCTGGCCAGCTTCTTTTTGACCAGACGCCGGAGGTCATTGATTTTTTTGTCAATCTCAGACCGGGTCCTTGTCTCCCCCTGCCCCGCTGAATTCACCTGGTCAGTGATCCTATCCAAAATCTCCCTCCTCCTGGCCGGGGTGGTGTTGGCACTCTGTGGGCCGTGGAGGAAACGCCCATACTCGCTAATGGCCCGAACAAGAATCTGTTTTTCCACAACAGTAAAATTCAGCTTTCGTTTTCTCTCAGTCATCCTTCCAAAAAAAAACAGTCCCAGTCAACAAAATTCACGCACACAAACAAGCACAACCAATCACAAAAAAACACACACACAGAGAGAAAACTACTCAGCAATAAACTGTCACCAAAAAACAAAACAAAAATACAGCAGGAAAAGAAACAAACACAAATATATCAATCAAACAAACAGTCTCTCAAACACTTATCAAAAACCACTTTCAAAAATCTACTAACAAACACTTGATCACACAGAACACTAATCTGACAACTACAAAACACACCACAACGAACAACAGGACAAAAGCACTTGGTTAAATGGGAAGGGACAAAGGGATGTACTTTTGCAAAGGAAGTGCGTTTGTGTGTGTCTATTTATGCTGTTTGCGTAGTTCACAATGTTGCCCTAGTCCATTTCCAATTTCACTGATTGCGCCGCTCCCGAGTTGTGAGCATGCACACAGCGGAGCTGACATGGTCTCCTTCAAGCGCGCATGCGCGAGCCGGCCGGCCCTTCATTTGCATGGGGTCACGGCTCATTTCAATGTAACACGCCCACGTCCTTCCCAATTTGTATTACTCCTCCTTACGCCTCTGAAAAAACGTTACGTATGCGCAATTTTCTGCGCAAAAGCTACGAGAATAGGGTGATTACGTGACAAAATTGCGCAAGTCTAACATAAACGCGGTGCGCTACGCCGGTCCAATAATGCGCAGATGTACCTGAATCTGGGCCATAGTTTGTAGGCAGTATACCTTTCACCCAAATATCACTATACACTTATTGTTTTTATTTTTTTATCAAAGAGATATTTTTGGCCAAAATGTATGAGGAAATTCGATTTTCTTATTTTTTATCGAATGTGTTTTGTAGCAGAAAGTAAAAAATATTAAAAGGTGATCTAGTGAGTCACCCTTCACAGGTGATGCACTAATTTATATCACAGGTGATTTGAACCAGTGGATTGTGATCTCACAAAATTCACCTAATCATTATAATATAAATCGCGCTACCTCTAAAACATGTGAAAAAAGTGTTTAAATCACTACATATTTACATAAGTAATGTATGATGGTATATATAGATCACTAATATAGTAAAAACAGGAGAGGTTGATTGCCACTATAGAGCACTATAGAGCACTCTCATACCCCTCAATAACAGTGAGTCAGTGATAACATTAATAATAAACATCAAAATAAATTGAATAAAAGTTATGCATTCAAATTAATCTTCTTAAAATGAAACAAAAAATTTAAAATTAAACGTTATAGGATATTATAGCAGATAAAGTCCATAAATGCTAAACACATTAAAAGCCAAACACCCGTGCTCTGTGCCAAATTCCAGAATATGTTGAAAACGTGTCCAAAGAAAAGTGATGTATCCTCCACCAAACAATAATTTGGCTCCCTACCAGATCGCCAAGATCCCTTATGACAGGGGATCATGAACAGCATATAATAGGTAGTCACTTTCAGCCACGCAGTTCAGGCAGATTGGATCCTTAACATTGGTTCTCATCCACAAGTGATTAAAAATCACCAGCATAAATGCCCACCATGTAAAAAACAATAACAGCTCCACATAGCGTATTAAATGAGTAGAAAAATGTATTAAAAAGTTGTATTGCACTTACAAGCATGCAGTAAAATAATGCCTCAAATCTGATGTGCCGGCCGGTACTTCTTCCAGGGGCCTGGAGGAAGAAATATTTTACGAAACGGACGTAGGGCGGAGCGGCGCGCTGTCATCACCCAAGAGCTCCAAACGTTCCCCCAGAGGATGGGTGTCTGGAAATTTGTGTACCGGCCGGCACATCAGATTTGAGGCATTAATTTACTGCATGCTTGTAAGTGCAATACAACTTTTT
This sequence comes from Rana kukunoris, assembly GCA_029574335.1. Taxonomy (NCBI): domain Eukaryota; kingdom Metazoa; phylum Chordata; class Amphibia; order Anura; family Ranidae; genus Rana; species Rana kukunoris. The sequence goes on from JAJQKJ010001872.1 coordinate 49,103, forward strand.
AATAAATTGTTCTACTCATTTAATGTGGAGCTGTTATTGTTTTTTACATGGTGGGCATTTATGCTGGTGATCTGTAATCACTTTTGGATGAGACCCAATGTTAAGGATCGAATCTGTCTGAACTGCGTGGCTGGAAGTGACTACCTATTATAGACTGTTCGTGATCCCCTGTCATAAGGGATCATGGCAATGTGGTAAGGAGCCAATTTATTGTTTGGTGGAGGATACATCACTTTTCTTTTGACACGTTTTCAACATATTCTGGAATTTGGCACAGAGCACGGGTGTTTGGCATTTCATGTATTAAACATTTATGGACTTTATCTGCTTTAATATCCTATAACTTTTAATTTAACATTTTTTGTTTCATTTTAAGAAGATTAATTTGAATGCATAATTTTTATTTAATTTATTTTGATGTTTATTATTAATGTTATCACTGACTCACTGTTATTGAGGGGTATGAGAGTGCTCTATAGTGGCAATCAACCTCTCCTGTTTTTGGTATATTAGTGATTTATATATACTATCATACATTAGTTATGTCAATTGTTGGATATTTTTAATGCTTTGTGATTTAAACACTTTTTTCACATGTTTTAGAGGTAGCACGACATATGTTTTTCTCATATTCTGTTTTTGTATCTATTGTTTACATGCTAATCACAGCTCTCAGATTAAACAGGCTGAAACTGCGTTGCAGCTTTTTCTTTTCCAGTATTTTAGCGCAGTTTCTTTCTCATTTTCTACCTAATGATTATAACCTGAGGTTAAGTGAGGTGCCGTGTGCGTTTATCAATATTCCACTAGCGTATTAACACCAAATTACCAACATATACCATACATTAATATACTTGAAGTGTCCTTAACTTTTAACCACTCATGTAGTAATAAAGTGACTGTGTTGCTTAATCAAGCACTGTGCAAAAAATCTCTCAAAAAAAGTGCATAGACAAATGTATAGAAAGAGTTCATATGTATATTAAAAATGACGATGAAGAAAAAACAATCCAAAAATAAATCACACAAGTCCTATGGACTGGTGCAGAAATTCAAAGTGATTTGTGCTCGCTCTTAATTCAGAAGTAATAAAGTGACTCTTGTGCTCCCCCTTTTGGGTCCCTACTCACCAACTCCTAGTAAAAAATTGGTGATTTCCGCAATCATTGCCCATCAGCTGCCAGTCAGTGCCCCATCAAAGAAACACCGTCAGTGCCCAACAAAGTGCCAATCAGTGCCCACCACAGTGCCAATCAGTGCCCATCAATAACACATGTCAGTACCTCATCATCAATGCGGCCCATCAGTGCCCATCAGTGCCATCTATTAGTGTCCAATAGTGCAGCCTATCAGTGCCCATCTGTTCCGCCTGTCAGTGCCCATCAGTTCCACCTATCAGTGCTGCATATCAGTGCCCATCAATTCTACATATCAGTGCCTCCTCATCAGTGCCAACTTATCAGTGCCGCCTCATCAGTGCCCGTCAGTGAAGGAGAAAACACAAATTTAACAGAAACAAATACATTTTTTTTTCAAAAATGTTGGTCTTTTTTTGTTTGTTTAGCCAAAAATAAAAACCCCAGTGGTGATCAAATACCACCAAAAGAAAGCTATTTGTGGGAAGAAAATTATATTTTGTTTGATTACATTGTAGCAATACCGCGCAAAGTGTGACAGCGCTGAATGCTGAAAATTGTCTTGGGCAGGAAGGGGAGAAAGTATTGAAGTGGTTAATGAAGTTTTGTATTTTTAAAGTTTTACTTTAAGCATTACTAAAATCACCTCCCTCAGCCAAACACAATTTTTACATTTTTGCTTTGGTAAATTTTCTCCATGGCAGTACCCAGCACCTCATGCAGTTTGACAGTCCCCTGTCTGTTAAGCTAGAAAATGGTCAGAACAGTTGTTCCCACTGAATTGTATTGGGGTTCAGAATTGGCACCCTAACTTTAGCCATGTTCGCTTAACCCCGCACGAACTGAACCCCCCGGGTATGTTCAGCTCATCAGTATTACTGTTGTCAATGCTATATATTACAACACAGTGACTGTCTTGTATTGAAGTCAGATTTATTTCCCAGTATATACCTAATAGTATATTATGCTCACATAAAGATATGCACGTAATCATATTTGTTTGTTTTTATATGTATTTGTGAATAAGTAACTTTTTGTTGATTTTGTCAGTAAATGTATACTTCTTGGTTTCAGTGTCTTGTTGGTGGCCAGTGGCTTATCTCTGCCTCATGTGGTAAACTTTCCTGGCGCAGAATATGCAGAGGCCTATGAGACTGTGTCTGTAGACCCTCAGAATTTTACGGGACAGAGTGTTCTTATTCTGGGCCGTGGGAACTCTGCATTTGAGACAGCTGACAATATTCTGGGCTATACCAATTTTATACATATGCTTGGACGCTCAAGAGTTCGTCTTTCTTGGTCTACACACTATGTGGGGGATTTAAGGTGAGTGAATTAAATGTCATTAAAGCAGAGCTCCACCCTAATTTCAACATTACCTTAATATTACTGCCGATATTAAAAAAGCTTAAAAATTATGTTTTTATTTTTAATATGTGTACAGTACCTTTACATTCATGAGCACAACTGCGGGTATTCTTCAGGCATGAGGTCACTTCCCGTACCACGCAGTGTGCTCTGGGAGCTTTTCTCATAGCTCCGAGTGTTCAGTGCGGAGCTGTAAGTGCAAATATTGCGCGATTTGTTAACCAGGAAGTGACGCGTGATGCGAGTCCGGTCTATCAATGTGACCTGTTAGGCCGCGTACACACGAGGGAATGTATCCGGTCGGAAACATCCGACGGATATTTCCCAGCGGATAAGTCAAATTTGTCCGTTGGTCTGATGAGCGTACACACCATCGGACCGAAATCCCAGCGGACCAGAACGCGGGCACGTAAACCACGTACAACGTCACTATAAAGGGGAATGACGAAGCCATCGGCGCCGCCCTCTGTTCCGCTTCTGCTAGTTCGGTGTTAGCGAAGGTTTGGTTAGAGCTGATTCGTGCTTTTCAGTCTCCGCGCTTAACAGGTCGTATTTTCAGGTTCAGTGTGTGCTTGTGGGCTCGTATTTGTCATTCAGTGTCGCCGTACGCGGCGTTTCTGCTTTGCAGTGCCGTCCTGTACGGTCGTATCTGTTTGACGTGCGATCTTTGCAGGTCTTGCTGGATTTGGGGGTGCTTTCTGTTTGAGTGTGTTCTTGACTGACCAGCCGGCCGGTTTGAAGCCATGATGGAGCAGCAGCGCAACTTTTCACGAGTTCGTGCTGTTTATGGGTTTTGTTCTGGAGTCTGTGTGCATTCCAGTGATTTGGACAGGAACAGTAGGAGGAGGAGTTCCTGGGCCAAGAATTGGTTGCGGCAGCGTAATCGATTCTCTCATATGTCTCTGCTTAGGGAGATCCGGGAGAATAATCCTGATGACTTCAGGAACTTTCTCCGTATGACGGACCCCGTTTTCCACCGTCTGCTGGATCTCCTGTCCCCCTATATCACGAGGCAGGACACTGTGATGCGCCAAGCCATTCCGGCTGAGCAGAGGCTTATTGCCACGTTGCGGTACCTGGCGACTGGGAGGAGCCTGCAGGACCTCAAGTTCTCAACAGGCATCTCTCCCCAGGCGCTTGGGATCATCATACCGGAGACGTGTTCTGCCATCATACAAGTCATGCAGGAGGAGTTTATTAAGGTAAGTTTCCTCCTTTAACATCACAATCTGTGTCTTTAATAATGTTTGCATATTTTTCTCACCTTTTTGTGTTGGTTTTCCTAGTCACCATGATTGTAATATGCTGTGTGCTTAATGTTCCCTTTTCTCCCCATGCATGTTGTTAAGCTTTCCAGGTTAATATGGTTTGGCCTACCTGCATATTTTTACCTTCAACACTACTAACCTGTCCAGCATCATCTCCTAGGGACAAAAACACCTTTTTTTTTTATTTGGTGTCCTGCTCCATTGTAGTTCAACTCCCTCCCTCTAAAAAAGTGTATTGCCCCATCAGCGTGATGTGGAGTCTGATAATAATTGTCTCTAGATTTGTTGCCCTAAATACTCTCTATACACTAATTTTTGGAAATGTTAATACCGTGATGTTGCAGAATGATTTTTTTTTTAATAGTGTTTGCAATGTTGTTTCTGTGCCAAAGTGCTAATTGTTTTTTTGCTTTTGTCCCCACAGTTTCCCTCCACGCCGCAGGAATGGCAGACTGTGGCTGCCCACTTTGCCCAGCGTTGTGATTTTCCAAACTGCGGAGGGGCAATTGATGGGAAGCACGTCCGCATAGTGCCGCCACCTCTTTCGGGCTCGTACTATTATAACTACAAAGGTTTTCATAGTATCGTGTTGATGGCGGTGGTGTCGGCAGACTACGAATTTTTGTATGTGGACGTGGGGAAGAATGGCCGGCTGTCTGATGGGGGAGTGTTCGCGCGGACCGAATTTTACAGGCGTCTACAAACTGGTGGTCTTGAACTGCCACCGGATGAAGACAATGTGGAAGGACTTCCGTTTGTTTTTTTAGCGGACGAGGCTTTTGGACTTGGACCTCACCTCATGCGGCCTTTTCCCCAGAGGACCCTCACCCCGGAGAGGAGAGTCTTCAATTTCCGGCTGGCCAGGGCCCGGAGGGTAGTCGAGAATGCCTTTGGGATACTCGCCAGCCGGTTCCGCCTGTTCCAGACAGCGATACATCTGGCGGAATATAAATTTAACTCTGTTATTTTGGCCTGCTGCATATTGCATAATTTTTTACGCAGGCATTCCCAGACGTACCTACCCAACATCGGTGCTGAGGCAGGACTACCCTCAGATACCCTTCCTGGGCTGGACACTGGTCGCGCTGGCTCGGTCACCCAATCTGCTCGTGAGGTACGCGACAAATATGTTGAGTACTTTATGGGTCGGGGGGCCATAGCTATGCCAGATTAATATTTCTTTATAATTCGGCCCCCAAAATAAAGAAATATTACCAAGAAATAATAAATAATTTGACCATTGGACTTTATACAGTTGTTTGTCATTGCTTTTTCTCTTTTTATCTGTCTTCCAGGTTCTGAAACTAGTGCATTTCTTGTGCCCAATTTAGTTAGCAGGTTTTAGTAAATACACACAATTACACATTCTAGTCACTCTTCTACAAACTGGGTATTGAGGTTAGAAATAAGAAGCCACTGGTGTGTGTGTTTTTTAAAAGTTTTTTTTATTTGTTTTTTATTTACGAACATTTTTGTGTTTTAATTAGAAAACTTGGTTTAGAAAGTATTTATTTATTCAAAAAATATTTTGTGGTTTTGACAAACATATCTAACATTCGAACTTACAAAGTTCAACCTTTTATTTGGCATAACAAACCCAGACAACATGGTCTTAGGTCACGCCGGAATCCCCCAAAATTTGAGGATGCACACATGCTGTGTGTGTGTGATGGGCCAAATGGTGTTTTTTCACATGAGATCCCATGCGAAATGTTCACATGTGCTATCTGCCATCATGGGTGATCAATGTATGTGCTTTGTGGGTGCAACCCCTTTCTGTCACCTACTTGATAAGTAAGGAAGGGGTTGCACCCACAAAGCACATACAATTAATGTCCTGTGCTGGCAGAACGCACATGTGAACAGACATTGGGGTTTATTTACTAAACAGTCCAAACTCCGGCTTATTTGTGCATATAAGCCAATCAGCTTCTAAATTAAGCTTAGTCAATTAAGACTTCGCATCCAAACATGGAAGATGATTGTTTTATATGCCAAGTGATGCTGCTTTTGCCCCTTATAGCTTCAGTAAATAAACCCGTGTGTGTGTGTGCCTCCTCAAATTTTGGGGGATATTAAACGAACATTATACAACATCTTTGAGAGTGGGGTGGTTAGGGGTGAGGGCAGGGGAGGCATGGGGGGCAGCTGGGGGGGATAGTCTTCTATATACGTCCCAAAATATCGAGCATGTTTTTGAAGTTTTGGTCCATCACCACCATCCTTTCCCTCATATTGGCCAGATCGGTGCTGCACTCCATTATCTGCTGTATTAGGATTTGTGCACTTGCACGAGAAAAAATAGGAGCGACAGATGTGCTAATCCCATCTTCATCCGCTAAAAATGCCAAAGGAAAAACACAACATTGTAAGTAAGTAAGGTGCAGGCCTATCTACATCTCTTTTTCCCTGCAAAGCTGGGGTGTCACTGACCTGTTGTACTGACAAGTTCAACATCTTCTACAACTTCTCCTTCTTCTTCAACTTCTCCTTCCTCCACTAATCCGCCTTCCTCCTCCAATCCGCCTTCCTCCACTAATCCGCCAAATTCCACCAAACCGCCTTCCTCCTCCAATCCGCCTTCCTCCACTAATCCGCCAAATTCCACCAAACCGCCTTCCTCCACCAATCCGCCAAATTCCACCAAACCGCCTTCCTCCACCAATCCGCCTTCCTCCACCAATCCGCCTTCCTCCACCAATCCGCCTTCCTCCTCTCTCCCTTCCTCCTCTCCTTCTTCCTCCTCTCCTTCTTCATCATCCTCCTGCTCAACAATTTTTTCGGGCCGTTTGGGAGACAGTGTGGGCCTCCCTGACTCCTCATAGCGCTGTCCTCTTCTTTCCCCTAAAAAAAAAAAAAAAAAAAAAAATAATCAGCAAACAGATCTTTTTGGAGGAACTAATTTGCAAACATTGCTTAGAAGTGGCGTTACAATTCTAGTTTTGGCCTTATTACAGCACAAACCATGTTCCTTTTTTTTGCTAGCTGATGTCTCCCTAGCTGTGATATAATGAGGCTTTTTGGGGAAGTGACACACATGGCTGGCCTCCTGAATAAGTCTTTTTTGGAGTCCCTTCTCCTAAACTCCAAATTACTATTTTATGTGGGTAGACAGGTTTTCTAAATTACAGATGTCCAAACAGCTGTATATTAAGTTATCTCAGCACTGTGTGAATTACTGAATCCTGATTGCCTTTTTAAATAAACTTATTAGTTTGCACAAACACATCATATTTTCAACATTGTTTCTGAAAACGATGTTTTTCGCCAAATAGCCTCGTCCAGGTGTGATGTTCCTGGAACCGCGGATTGAGGATAAACGATGTGATTGGAACGATGTTGACTACGATCGTGGCAAGTCGTCGGATTTATATTAGACAAACATTAATAAATTTACAAGGCAGGGTTTAAAAAATACAAGCAGGCCAACGAGGCAGATGGCGAAATATACATGGCAAAACATTTCCGACAAAAATAGGCACTCCAAAGACATTTTAAAGTACTTACTTTTTTCTATGATTCTTTTTATTTTGCGATACTGCTCTGGCTCGCGCAGTTTTAAGTCGGACCAGCGTTTCCGGAGCTGCTCTTTGGACCTGGTGACCCCAAACATCTCATAAAGTTTCCTTGCTGCCTTATCCATAATTTTTGACTTCCTCCGGTTAGGGGTGCTGTATGGGCCATGCTCACCATCATAGTCCTTCCGTCGCAGGATGGACACCAACTCCACCATCTCTTGTAGAGACATGTTTGTGGCCTTGTAACGTTTTGGCCTGGATCGGGACGTTCCGGCCTGTGTCCCTTCCTGATCCCGATCAGAGGCTAATGTGCGCTCGTGTGACATCGCCATATTTTCCAATCAACGTTGCAGATGGGCGTGGAAAGCAGAAATTGGTACGTCATGGGCGGAGACGAGGGTGGCGTTTCTTGATTGCGTGGGGAATATAATGGAAACGACGTGATTACGTAGGTTACGCGGAGATTACTCGAGCGGAAACGAGGAGAGAGAGAGACGAAGGTAAATGCAAACATAGGATCAGAGGCATATAATTTGAACAGGCATGGGGGATGGAGCTTTTAGATGTTGTTTGCACCCTTTTTAGGCCACTGTTATTTATGTATTTTGGGGCCCACCATAACATTTAGAGAGTAAAGTGCTTGGACACATCACTTCATCAAGATATATGTAGAGAATGCTCTTTCCTCTTTATTTGTATTTTTGAGTATGCTGTCAGATCATGCCAGTAGTGTTGTGTATTGGTTGGACAGAGATAAGTAGGTAGTGTTTTCTGCCATCAATGCTGAGGGGCATGATAGCTACACATGAACTAGTGCCTTGAGGTGAATGCTAGCATTCATATTCATGGTGGATGTGTTCTTAACTACATGCTACAACTTGCAACATGGACTCTGAATGCCAACTTTTTGGGGGTTACAACATTGCGGCAGAGCAGGCCAGCTATGTAGCAGCATAAGACACTGTGTTTGTATAAAGTAGATGCTCTAAAATGAATGAATGTGCACATATTTTAAGAATGACAAAGCTGAGCCTTTGGAAAGTTGTGCTTTGTGTTTGATTGGCAATTTCTATTCTAGACATTACTATTGAGAAGCTTCATTTCGATAAGCAGCCCAAAAGAATGGATTTGCTGAAAGGGAAGGAGGCTACAATGGAATTAATAGCCCGATATCGGGATATGCCCCTTCTTTGGGACACCAGACACACCCATTATTTGGACACTGGAAAGAGAGAGGCAGCACTTGATGAAATTGCGACATACCTGCACACTTGGGTGCCAAGTTGCACAGGCGACATGGTGAAGGACAAATTCAGTAACCTCAGGAGAAGCTACAGGAATGTCTATAAAAAACGGAAATATCCAAAATCAGGATCAGCAGCAGCTAAGAAGAAGGAACCCAAGCTCTGGTACTACAAAGAGCTCAGTTTTTTGAATGATGAACTGGATGGCAGGGCTTCGGTTTCAACACTTCCTCCCAGCGGAACTTCCCCGGATCCCAGGAGCCCTGCAGAATCAGAAGCAGGGCTGGCTGACATGGAGCCAGATCTGGCCATCTTCAGTGAGGTCTAGTATTTTCAAAACTAGTTTTGTGCTGCTATTTATTTTGAATTCGTGAGTTGATCTTGTAAACAAAAAACAAACAGGGATGCCAAATGCAGGGGTCAGAAGGACAGTCTGTTTAATTGAAATTAATACTAACTAAAAAAGTCTAGAGAAATAAAATGTGTGTGCTTGATTGTGCCAAAAATTACAACATGTTGCCTTTTTTATACACAGGAAGAAGAGACCAGCCAGGAGGTGGCAGCTCCTGAGGCCCATGTCAGCCAGGCGGAAGGAGTGAGTGGCAGCCAGGAGGAGGCCGGGTCAAGTGAGGTGCAGCAGGTCCCCAGGCCCAGGCTGAGCACAATCAGCCAAGTTCCTCCCCTCCAAATGAGGCCACCAGCTGCAAAGAGGCGCAGAAGGGAGGTGCATGATGAAAGCCTTCAGGTCATCCGGGAGGCTGCCGAAATCATGAGAGCCCCCCTCAACCCAACGGAATGCTATAGCGCATTTGTGGCCAATGAGCTGAACCAAGGGGGGGAGGAGCAAAAAAGCCTGGCCAAGGACATTATAAATCAGGTCCTGGCCAGGATGAAAAGGAACGAGCTGACCAGGGACACTGTGCTGTGGGATCCGGCTTGGCCTGCTCCCCATCATCCTCATCCTCCTCCTGCCACATCAGCCCCACCTGCAAGGTTCCGTGGACGGACCCGTGGAAGTTTCGCTGGAAGGAAGTCTGCTAGGAAGTCGAGAAGATGAATCCCTGCCATCCAGTTTATTGACCAAAAAACTGAGCTCGTTGTAGTAGCACAGCTTGGGTTCCTTTGTTCATGTGCTGCTGATCCTGATTTTTGATATTGACTCCTGAGGTTACTTAATTTGTCCTTCATCATGTTGTAATAGCCAAGTATGCATGTATGTTGCAATCTCATCAAGTGCTGCCGTTCTGGTGATTTATAATTTATTTTTTGGCCGGAAATAAATGGCTTTTGTATTTACTTTCAAACCTTGTCTATTGTGTTTAATACTGTGGTGAGTAAGCATCAGACATTTGGCAAACAAAATGTGGCATTTGCAAAGGACCCAAACTCCTTTTAGGGGGGGGGGGACCTTTTATGTTTGAACTTGGTAAACCCCAAAGAAGCGTCCATTTTTGTGAAAAAAATAAAAATAAAGGATGAAACAAGAAAAAAAAATAAAATTTGAAATATTCCAAACACGTTAAATCCAAATCTTAAAAAAAAACTAAATACTCAACATTAAGTCCAAAGAGAAATTTTTAAAATGTGGAGAACATAAACAAATGTGGGGACATCTGGCAAGCAAACTGTGTCAAATAGAAAAATAAATAATGAAAATGCAAGCTAGCAGTATGTGACATCTGGACAAAAGAACGGGTTCATTCTAGCAAGAGAAGAAAGCACAAAAAAACGATCGAAACGGAACACTATATAGAGAGTTTTTAGGTGACGAATGTGCCAGGTCCCAAACAAACGCGAGTTTTACCTGAACGAGTGCTCCCGTCCCATCGTTTTGACTGAGCATGCGCGGGTTTTTTGTCCGAGGCTTTTGTGTACTAACGAGCGGACATATCCGACGGACATGGGTCCGGCGGAAATATTTCAAAGCATGCTTTGGAATTTTTCCGCTGGAAAAATCCGTCCGAAACGGTCCGTTTGACCATACAAACGACCGGATCTTTCGGATGAAATGGTCCGTCGGACCAGTTTCAGCGGATTTATTCCCTCGTGTGTACAAGGCCTTAGAGGAGCCTGTGTTTACATCACAACGGGGCGGTAACTTTAAATTGCGACGCCTGCCGTTGTGATGGTAACACAGACGCTGATGCCGCAGCTCCCCCCAGCATCACCGCAACAAGGAAGTGCCTGCTCGTGGGCTTCTAATGCCCACAGATAAAATGGCAACGTCACGAACAGCAGAATATAACTCTAAATTGCAGGCAGAGTGACAGAGGAGCGGACGTAGGACACCAAAAACGTGAGTTTATGTAAGCAGCACTATTAGCTATTTAACTGGGCCTAAAAAAAAAAAACGTTTTGCGTGGGAGATCCGCTTTAAGTAAAGAACTGAACACTTTTACTAATTGTTGTGTGTAATAATGTACAGAAATGTACTTTTTTCCATGGCAGTCATAGAGACTTCCAAAAAGACTTCTTGTGCTTCTTTCTGCAGAGCTATTAACAATGGACTTTTGGACACATACCAGCTGAAGTCCTTGGATGGGCTTTTAGAAGGCGATATATCTGACCTGGCTTTAGTCCGCGATGGGGATGGAAAACTCTACGTCACCCATAAGCATTATTTAAAGAATTCTATTAACTCTACAAATAATGACACAATGAATCCTCCTACCGTGCTTCCAAAGGATGATCTAGATAACTTTGCAGCTCGAGAGCCATATGACCGTGTCATTCGTTGCTTGGGATGGAGATTTGATTTCTCAATATTTGATAGGTAATAAAGAATAATTTTTTCTCCTTATAGAATGTAAGCTCTATGAGCCGGGCCCTCATGTCCCTTCTGTATTGAACTGTACTGGAATTGTGCTGTCCCCCTCTACATTGTAAAGTGCTGGCGCTATATAAATTGTGTATAATAATAATTATATTGATACAGAGCAGGATATGAAAAACATTGTGTGTGTATTATTTAAATATATCATACACACGCTTTTCACTAGTTAGAAAGTGCCAGCATTTTTAATATCAATCAATTACAAAATGGCTCGTGTGGCAATTTTGTATACTATTTTTTTTTCTTAAACGGAAATAATTAAGTTATATAATGTGTGATTTCTTTGAATTTAAAGTGGATGTAAACCCCCAAAAAAATGTTTTTTTTTTTTTTTTTTTTTTATGTCACAATGTACAGTATAAGATTTCCTATCATCTGTGCCCAGTCTTGCCACACAGAGTTAATCCAGATCTGAGAAATCCTCTTTTAATGTTCAGTAAAATGAACAGCCTTCCAGATAAAAACCTGCCTAAATAAAAAGTCAGTTTTCTCTCTTCTTGCTTTGAGTGAGAGGTTATTTACATATCTAGCTTGGACATGTTTATCTTATGTTATGTTATGTTTATCATAACATGAGGTATAAAAAGTGAGAAATCCACCCCTCCCCCACATAACACATCCTGGTAATATACAATGAACTTTGGATCACCTCACATTATGATAAACATAACATAGCATATGATAAACATGTCCAAGCTAGATATGTAAGTAACCTGTCACTGAAAGCAAAAACAGAGAAACGGACTTCATAATTTGGTAAGTTTTTATCTGGAATTCTGTTAATTTGCCCTGAACATTAAAAGAGGATTACTCAGCGCTGGATTAACTCTGTGTGGCAAGACTGGGCACAGATGATAGGAAATCTTATACTCTACATTGTGACATAAAAAAAAAATTTGGGGTTTACATCCACTTTAAGCAAATTCAAAGAAATCACACATTATATAACTTAATGTTCCAGGAAGATATAGTTCATATCTAAATGTTTTAAAGGGGACTTCCATTTCCGTTTAAGAAAAAAATTGTATACAAAATTGCCACACAAGCCATGGTTGCCTGCAATGTCGGCCGCCCGAGGCCCACCCGTCCCTCAGGCCGGGTCCTGGCACCGCCATCCTCACTAAGGGAAACAGACAGTGAAGGTTTGCGGCTTCACTGCCCGTTTCCTACTGCGCGTGCGCGAGTCGCGTGGCTTTTGTGAATGGGCACACCGTACTGTGTGTCCCAGAAAGCAGCGCCCCTCTATTTTCCAGGAGGCAACTCGAGGAGGAGAACACAGAACCTCAGAAAGGACAATTTGCCTAGTAACAGCCTTTTCTGGTAAGTATAAAAAATTATTTTGTTTTTGACTTTTTGGCCATTTTTTTTTTTTTTTTTCTTTTGAGGGTGGACCTCCACTTTAATGTATTTTTACAAATTGTATGATATTGTAAAGGCAAACAATTATTTTTTGCTATAGTATGATGTAGATTGGCAATGGTAAACATTCATACACAGCTTATTATATTTCGTATTTTTGTGCAATAACTTACAAGCTTTAAAGTTCAATTGAACCCTTGTTATTTATTACTGTGATGCAGCCAGGTTGCATATACAGTAATGAAGGTCTTGTTTACAGTACTGCATAAAGGGTTAAAATACCCTGTTAAATAGTGTTCCAAGTAATAGTACAGCTCAGGAAATGAATGTGTTGTTGATTAGAGCCGTGTTCCTGGAGGCATGTCAGACCTCTGGAGAGTCGGACTGCTGCTGTGTCAGACTCTCCTATGCCCTGGCAACAGAGTATTTTAAAAATTTAGTAGTTAAACAAAAAATAAAGTAAAAACAGCCCTATATTTATTACTGTATATGCAGACTGGATGCGTTAGAGCAGGGTTCGACAAACCCCGGGCGCCAGGCCACAATTGCGACTAGAATTAGCGACCTGGCACCTGGGGCGGCACAGCTGGGGTATCCTGTGTCTTAGCGCCGGCCGGTATTTGAGGCCGTGGCTTTGCGGCCTTCTTCAGGCCTATGCTTCCTTCTGTGATCTGGCTCCATCTTGTGGTGACCGTTGGTATGAAAAGACAACCAGCAATGCTAATGGAGCTTCCCCTGTCTGTTTTCAGTGCCATCTCCATCCCTCTAATTATAACCCCCAAACATTATATATATTTTTTATTCTAACACCCTAGAGAATAAAATGGCGGTCGTTGCAATACTTTCTGTCACACCCTATTTGCGCAGCGCTCATACAAGCGCACTTTTTTTGGTCAAAAATACACTTTTTTTAATAAAAAAATAACACAACAGTAAAGTTAGCCCAATTTTTTTTATATTGTGAAAGATAATGTTACGCCGAGTAAATTGATACCCAACATGTCACGCTTCAAAATTGCATCCGCTCGTGGAATGGCGACAAACTTTTACCCTTTAAAATCTCCAGATGTTTTAAAAATTCTACAGGTTGCATGTTTTGAGTTACAGGGGAGGTCTAGGGCTAGAATTATTGCTCTCGCTCTACCAATCACGGTAATACTTCACATGTGTGGTTTGAACACTGCTTTCATATGCCGGCGCTACTCACGTATGCGTTTGCTTCTGCGCACGAGCTTGGTGGGAAGGGGCGCGTTCCTGGCTCCTAACTTTTTTTAGCTGACTCCTAGATTCCAAGCAAATTTGTCAAGCCCTGCTTTAGAGTAATACAAAACAAAAATTCAGTTAAGCTTTAAAACATTTAAAAGCAGCATTCTGTTGAACCACAACCCCCACCCCCCCAAATTAAGAAAATATAGGGTACTGAAGTTTGACGCCATTTCTCAGGCGAAAAAAAATCAAGGTTTAGCATGTTGGGTATCTGTTTACTCGGCTAAACCTCGTCTTTTATATTTTACCTAAAATTTGGGTAATTTATTGTGCTTGTTTGCCCTAAAATTCACGTTAGTGTGTTTTTTACTGAAATACCTTTTGCAGTAATATAATACAACGTAAAAAATTGGAACTATCGTTATTTTATTTTCTAGGGTGTCTGCTTTCAGAAATTATATCATGTTTGGGGTTTTGTGTAATCTTCAGGCCTAAAATTATTTTTTAAACATGTGTGCAAAAAACGCAAGAACGGCAGCACAAGGGTTAAAATAAAAATTGTTTAAATGCCTAGGTACGTTCACTTGCTTAATGATATAGATTTTATCACATTTTATTTGTGCTATTCATTTATATCATGTAAACACATTCTGTCGAATTTACAAACTGTCACAGGACATACAGAGAACATACATACTCCATGCAGTTAGTGTCCCTGGTGTTAATTGAAGCCAGAAGCCTGTTTACTGCATGTATTATTGCTCTGTTATTAGTATGTCTGTTTTTATACTTTGTAGTTTATAGACTTTTGTTATATTATGTTTGTTATAAGATGTTGTATCTGTTCTCTAGGTCTATTAGACTGAAGTCTGGTTTTGGCCTAAAGAAAAAATATCCCTTGTTAAATGTGAACTATGAAGCGAAACATACTAACGGTTTGTTTGTGGTGGGTACTGCTAGCCATGGCATTGACTTTCGCAAATCAGCCGGTGGGTTTATCCATGGTTTCCGTTATACTGGTGAGCAAATTGGCTTTGTTGTTTCTTTTACTGATTTCTTCACTTAAAACATATAAAGGCATATTTATAAAGCAGTGACTGTGACATTCAACAAACATTCACTGGAAGGTTAAATCACAAAATGTTAACTTGTACTTTACATTTTTTAACCACTTCAGCCCCAGACCATTTTGCTGGTCAATGACCGGGCCACTTTTTGCAATTCGGCACTGCGTCGCTTTAACTGACAATTGCGCGGTCGTGCGACTTGGCTCCCAAACAAAATTGGTGTCCTTTTTTTTCCCACAAATAGAGCTTTCTTTTGGTGGTATTTGATCACCTCTGCGGTTTTTTATTTTTTTGCGCTATAAACAAAAATAGAGCGACAATTTAAAAAAAAATGAATATTTTTTACTTTTTGCTATAATAAATACCCCCAAAAATATATAAAAAAAATATTTTTTTCCTCAGTTTAGGCCGATACAGATTCTTCTACATATTTTTCGGAAAAAGCGTTTATTGATTGGTTTGCGCAAAAGTTATAGCATCTACAAAATAGGATATAGTTTTATGGCATTTTTTTACTAGTAATGGTGGCGATCTGCGATTTTTATCAGTACTGCGACCTTATGGCGGACACTTCGGACACTTTTGACACATTTTTGGGACCATTGGCATTTTTATAGCGATCAGTGCTATAAAAATGCATTGATTACCGTAAAAATGTCACAGGCAGGGAAGGGGTTAACACTAGGGGGCGAGGAAGGGGTTAATTATGTTCCCTAGGTGTGTTCTAACTGAAGGGGGGGGGTGGGACTGACTAGGGGAAATGACAGATCGTTGTTCATACATTGTATGAACAGACGAACAGCTCCCGGTTCTTGCTCTGTAACGAGCGATAGCGGCTGCCCCGCTGCCATTTCGCCCGCCGGGCACGAGCGTCGGCACCAGGGGCGAGCAGGGGGCGCGCACCCCTATTGGCTGAAATGCGAAATGACGTAAGATTAGGTGATTTCGCGCAGCCGACCTGCCGCCGTAAAAATTCCGGCGACTGGTCGGCTAGTGGTTAAAACATGTTTTAAAATCTTTACACATTTTTTTCAAAGACTGTATGGGGTTATTTACGAAAGGCAAATGGAAGTGCAGTCACTGTAGATTTGAGGGGAAGATCTGAAATGAGGGAAAGCTCTTCTGATTTTATCATCCAATCACGTGCAAGCTAAAATTATGTTTTTCTATTTTCCTTGCATGTCCCTTTCAGATTTACAGCGACTGCACTTCCAAGTGCACTTGTAGTGCAAATTTGATTTGCCTTTCGTAAATAACCCCCTAAGTGTGTTTGTCTATATAACATTTTTTTATAAGGGCCAGTCTGCCTAAAACAAATTTTTGATGGATGCTGGGGAGTTAAACTACCTGATAAGTGTATTTTTCCAGGGTCTGCATATTTGTTGTGACCATTGTGAGGTGTTCCCACTTTCCTTACTGAATGCAGCACAAGTTTCTGGAGCATGCAAAGGTAGGTGGGAACACCCAACCCTTACCCAGTAGACTTAACATATTCAAATTGTGATAAGAAGATCTTACTGTTGAAGTATCTATGACGTGCAGGTTAAATCGATCTAGCTATAACCAAAATAGCATAACATGTTGCACTCCGTATGTAAAATCGGAAGCATTCTAAGAACAGTCACATAATTATCAAGGTAAGAAAGATCTGTTCTGTTTTATAGATATCGTTATGTCTTGTATTAGTTGTCACGCAGCCCACTTACCAAAATGTTCAATGAGACATCATTACTTTTGCAGGTTGGTAAGTCTACTCATTTAAATAGGTATACAGTGCATCCGGAAAGTACCTTATTTATCGGCGTATACCGCGCACTTTTTTGCCCTGAAAATCAGGGCAAAATCGTGGGTGCGCGGTATACGCCAATAGCCGCTTTCCCGCGTCTATTTTGAATACTGCGCCGACATATACCGAGCACAGTACACTCGGGTATAGTCGGGCAGACTCGGCTCCTCTCGCGCTGACGTCCTGGACGTACTGGACATGAGCGCGAGAGGAGCCGAGCCTGCCCGACTATTCACGAGTGTACTGCGCCTGCATATACCGAGCGCAGTACACTCGCGTATAGTCGGGCAGGCTCGGCTCCTTTCGCGCTCACGTCCTGTACGTCCAGGACGTCAGCGCGAGAGGAGCCGAGTCTGCCCGACTATACCCGAGTGTACTGCGCTCGGTATATGCCGGCGCAGTATTCTAAATCGGCGCGGGAAAGCGAGGAGGACGCCGCAGAAGGACGAAGAGGACACCCGAAGCCGCAGACGGACGCCGGAACCGACGAGGAGGACACCCGAAGCCGCCGATGGACGCCGCGCAAGACACCAAAACTGTAAGTACAAAAAACTTTTTTTCCACAGGAATGGGGGCAACTTTAGGGGTGCGCGCTATACGCGGGAGCGCGCTATACCCCGATAAATACGGTATTTAGTGCTTCACTTTTTTCACATTTTGTTACAGCTTTATTCTAAAATGGATTAGATTCATTGTTTTCCTCAAAATTCTACAAACCATACCCCATAATGATAACATGAAAAAAGTTTGTTTGAAATCTTTGAGAATTTATAAAAAAATTCAATAAATCCCATGTACAGAAGTATTCACAACCTTTGCTCAATACTTTATGAAGCACCTTTGGCACTAATTACAGCCTTGAGTCTTTTTGAGTATGATCCTACAAGCTTGGCACACATATTTTTGGGCAGTTTTTCCCATTCTTCTTTGCAGGACCTCTCAAATATCATCAGGTTGGATGGGAAGCGTCTTTACACAGCCATTTTCAGATCTCTCCAGAGATGTTCAATCGGGTTCAAGCCTGGGCTCTGGCTGGGCCACTCAAGGACATTCACAAGGTTGTCCCGTAGCCACTCTTTTGTTATCTTGGCTGTGTGCTTAGGATCGTTGTCCTGACGGAAGATGAACCTTTGCCCCAGTCTGAGGTCCAGAGCACTCTGTAGCAGGTTTCCATCAAGGATGTCTCTGTACATTGCTGCATTCATCTTTCCCTCAATCCTGACTAGTCTCTCAGTTCCTGCTGCTGAAAAATTGTATTTGCCAGGTGATGAGTGGACACTTGCCATTCAGACCAAAGAGTTCAATCTTTATTTCATCAGACCAGAGAATTTTGTTTCTCATGGTCTGAGAGTCCTTCAGAAGTGCCTTTTGGCAAACCCCAGGTGGGTAGTCATGTGCCTTTTACTGAGGAGTGGCTTCCGTCTGGCCACTCTACCATACAGGCCTGATTGGTGGAGTGCTACAGAGATGGTTGTTCATCTGGAAGGTTCTCCTTTCTTCATGGAAAAACGCTAGAGCTTTGTCAGAGGGACAATCGCTCAGTTTGGCCGGGCAGCCCACTCTAGGAAGAGTCCTGGTGTCTCCAAACTTCTTCCATTTACGGATGATGGAGGCCACTGTGCTCACTGTGCTGCAGAACATTTCCTGTACCCATCCCCAGATCTGTGCCTTGTTACAATCCTGTCACAGAGGTCTACAGACAATTCTTTGGACTTCATGGCTTGGTTTGTGCTCTGACATGCACTGTTAACTGTGGGACCTTATATAGACAGGTGTGTGCCTTTCCAAATCATGTCCAATCATCTGAGTTTACCACAAGTGGACTCCAATCAAGTTGTAGAAACATTTCAAGGATGATTAGTGGTAACAGGATGCACCTGAGCTCAATTTTGAGTTTCATGGCAAAGGCTGTGAAAACTTATAATATGTACATGTGATTTTTCTTATATTTTTGTTGATAAATTTGCAAAGATTTCAAACAAACTTCTTTCATGTTGTCATTATAGAGTATTGTTTGTAGAATTTTGAGGAAAATAATGAATTTAATGCATTTTGGATCAAAGGGGTGGTAAAGGTTTGTTTTTTATTTTCTAAATAGGTTCCTTTAAGCTAGTGCATTGTTGGTTCACTTACCTTTTCCTTCAATTTCCCTTCTAAATGCTTTTTTTCTTTGTCTGAATTTCTCACTTCCTGTTTCTCCACAGTAAGCTTGCTCCCATCCTTCCAAACTGTTCTGGCTGGGGGTTAGTCAGCCAGATCAGCTTACTAAGGAGGAACAGGAAGTGAGAAATTCAGACAAAGAAAACAAAGGAAAAAAAAACATTTAGAAGGGAAATCGAAGGAAATGGTAAGTAAACCAACAATGCACCAGCTTAAAGTGGAGGTTCACCCAAAAATCAACTTTCTGCCATTAGATCCAGCATACTGCTGACATCTGGAGTATGCTGTTTTTTTTTTTTTTTGTACTTATCGTTTTATCAGCCGTTGTTATCCGGCTCCGAGCGGGGATTCCTTCCGGGTATAGGCGTTCCTAAGCAAAGCGGAGTTGATTGACGGGCTGCTAAAGCGCCTCACGCCTTCCGAAAATACACTTGGGATTTTACAGCGCCTGCGCAGTCAGCTCTACGCGGCAGGCGCAGGCGCGGTATAGCGCTGTAAACACCTGAGTGTCACTTTGGGTATTTTCGGATGGCGTGACGCACTTTAGCAGCCCGTCAATCAACTCCGCTTGGCTTAGGAACGCCTATACCCGTACAAAAAAACCCAGCATACTGCTGACATCTGGATCTAATGGCAGAAATTTGATTTTTGGGTGAACCTCCGCTTTAAAGGAACCTTTTTCAAAAATAAAAAACAAAACTTTACAACCCCTTTAATGCTGTAACATAAAGAGAGATTGGAAAAAGTGAAGCGCTGTGAATACTTTCCAGATGCACTGTATACTGCATGATTCCTCATTTCCGAATAAAAAAAACGTAGTTCCATGCGTAGGCATAAACATAATTATACTACTTATAAGTACAGTACTACTATAACATGAAAATATATCTGTTCTTCTTCTAGCTCAGTCTGTCCATCGGTTGACTGAAAATCGTTACCATAATATCCCATGGCCAGCAACTCGTTACCCCATCTCCCAGCTCCTGAATTCGCTGGTCAAACGCATGAACGAAGGATCGGGTATTTACCAGATGTTTGAAACCTTAGCTGATTTCATTCTTCTCGGAGAGTAAGACCATTTTCAATAAATATATGATTGATGTTAAATGTGGGTTGCAATGTTAATAGTAAGGATCACAGTACAAATTTGATTGAGAATATGAGGATTTGGATCAGGGGGTACCACTGTTGAGATCCCAGAGATGTTATTTATGTTTGTGCTTTACTATCTAATGTATAAGGATAACATTTACAGGTGTTTATTACTTCTCACCGAGAGTAAATACTCTCCCTGATAATGCCAGATGATTCTGATCTGTGTGTTGAGGTGCTCTGCCATTCGTGTGCCATGCACTAAACAACTTGGGCCAGATTCACAGAGCGATTTACTCCTGTCTATCTCGTGTTAGACTGGAGTACTTTCGAATTACGCGCATTTTTTCACTACTCTGAAACCTCAAACCATGAAATTACGGCTGCGGGCTTCAATCCGACTGGTTTACGTGTTCGTACGCCTTCGGATCTACGCTGCAATAAAATTGCGGCCGCTGGGTGGAGTTCCCGTCGTTTTCCGCGTCGGGGTATGCAAATGAGCTTTTTCCGACTATCCACAAAATTACGAACGTCTATCGCAATCTCTTACGGCATCTTTAGTCATCTTTTTGCTGCGTAAAACTATACCAGCTTTTTGCTGGTCTAATAGTTGACAGCCCATGTTAAGTATGGCCGTCGTTCCCGCGTCGAATATCAACGTTTTCCGACGTCTTTTTTTATTTTTGACGTAAAACGACCGGGAATAAGAATGTCCGTAAACGACGCTACTCAAACAACGAATGACGTATCGACGTTATTTCGCGCAATGCAAGGTGGGAAATTTCTGAACGGAGCATGCGCAGTTCGATCGCCGCGGGGACCCGCCTAATTTAAATGCTTCACGCCCCCTAATCGCTTATTTCGATTACGCGGCGAGAAATACACTACGCCGCCGTACCATAAGGGACAAAATCTACCAGGATTCGTCGTACAGCCTGGTAAAATACGGCAGCGTAGTGTATCTCTGATACTCTGCGCCAATGTAATTGTATCTGAATCTGGCCCCTTGTCTCTAAGGCAGGATGCTGAGACGTTTCCAGGAAACTATGTACAGTACCCTCCTGGCCCTTTCTACCGGCCATGATCTGCCTACAGTGCCTTGCAAAAGTATTCACCCCCTTGGCATTTTTCATGTTTTGTTGCCTCAGAACCTGGAATTAACATGGATTGTTTGAGGATTTGCCTCATTTAATTTACAGAACAAGTCCACAAATTTGAAGATTTTTTGTTATTATTGTGAAGCAAACAACAAATGGAAAAAAATAACAGAAAAAGTCAATGTGCATAACTATTCACCCCCTAAAGTCAATACTTTGTAGAGCCACCTTTTGCAGCTATCACAGCTCCATGTCGCTTTGGATAAGTCTCTATGAGCTTGCCACATCTTACCACTGGGATTTTTGCCCATTCCTCTTTGCAAAACTGCTCCAGCTCCTTCAAGTTGGATGGTTTGCGCTTGTGAACAGCAATATTTACGTCTGACCACAGATTTTCTATCGGATTGAGGTCTGGGCTTTGACTAGGCTATTCCAACACATTTACATATTTCCCCTTAAACCACTTAAGTGTTGCTTTAGCAGTGTGTTTGGGGTCATTGTCCAGCTGGAAGGTGAACCTCACACAGAGTGGTACAGGTTTTGCTCAAGAATTTCCCTGTATTTAGCACCATCCATCTTTCCCTCAACTCTGACCAGTTTCCCAGTCTCGACTGCTGAAAAACATCCCAACAGTGAAACATGGTGGTGGCAGCATCATGCTGTGGGGATGTTTTTCAGCAGTCGAGACTGATGTTATTTGGGTGATGTGATGGGTTTGCGTCAGACATAGTGTTTTCTTTGATGGCCAAAAAGTTCAATTTTGGTCTCATCAGACCAGAGAACCTTCCGCCATACATTTTGGGAGTCTCCCACATGCCTTTTCACAAACTCAAAACGTGCCATTTAGTTTTTTGGCTTTCTTCTGGCCACTCTGCCATAAAGCCCAACTCTATCATGGAGCGTACGGCTTATTGTCGTCCTATGTACAGATACTCCAGTCTCTGCTGTGGAACTCTACAGCTCTTCCAGGGTTACTTTAGGTCTCGGTGCTGCCTCTCTGACTAATGCACTCCTAATGCACATATATGGAATGTATATAAATATATATATATATATATATATATATATATATATATATATATATATATATATATATATATATATATATGTTCTCTATATGATGATTGCATGCAACAATCATTATTTTTTTTTATTTTTATTTCCAGGGACGCCAACACATTTGAATATTTAGAGGAAGTGCCAGTAGGCATTCTTCCCATGTTGGAGAAGAGCACTGGCAGAAAGGTATACAGCACAGGTTTTTTTGTCCTTATTATGGAATATGGAAAGAATTTTTCAGGAGCAGACAAAGATGTCTTTCACTACAATCGTGCTATAGGAGATGCAAAAGCAGCATGGCATTCCAACTTTCTTCATCCTGTGATATACTTTTACAAACAATTGCCAACAGGTAATGAGAGCTTTGACATTGCTTTTGTGATTTGAAAAGTTTATTTTGCTTCTGTTAACTTAAAGGGGTTGTAAAGACAAAAATATTTTCCTCTTAAATTAAAGTCTGACAGTAGCTGATAAAGTAAAAAGTAATGTTTTGCATTATAACTAGTTTGATACCTGTTGAAATTAAGCTGTTTTATTCACCTCCGTCACTCTTGAATCGTTATTCTCACTGACTTCCTGGTTTGCAGTGCGCATCTTGCTACATCCCGGCGCAATGGGATCTACAGTTAAATTGCTTAAATTGTCGGGAGGGCTGCCCACACGCCAGTGCCATCTATCAGTGCCCATGAGTGCCTCATCATCATTGTCACTTATTAGTGTTGCTTATCAGTGCCCATCAGAATCGGGTGCAGCTGTGCTTAGAAACCAATCAGCTTCCAGGTTTTGGGCCCCTTTCAAGCAGAATCCGATTGCTCAGCAGGGGATCTCTCCACTGATCTCCGCTGAGCAGGCAGATAACAGGTCGTGTCCACTCCGATATGCAGAGCGGATATGGACACAGTCCCGCTCTTCTCTATGGTACAATTTACGGACTACTTGTCCATCTTTATCCGATGTCGTCTGATCCAATCTAGTGGATGAATTTAGAATAGGACCATAATCTGTCTGTTTTTGGTAGACAGGATCAGATGGCAGCAGGTGTAAGTGGACATGTGCTCCATAGAAGGGACCAGAGGGTCTGATCAGGTCTGCCTTAAAAACTGATGGATCTGATTGGATAGCCAGTGTTAAAGGGCCCTGAGATGGATATATTTGGAACGAGAGATTGCCATGAACCAGGGCGGGGGGTCCTGTGTAAGTTCACCTTATAGATTTTTCTGTAAAGGTGAACTTACACTTTAATGAACAAGCTTAAAGCGGTTGTATACCCGCATAACCTTTTTTTTTTTCTTGTTACACCTGCAAGGGAAAAGCCATAATGAGCTAGTATGCACCGCTCATTATGAAATACTCATTATGAAATACTTACCTCGGAAGGTAAAGAGAACTTACCTTGTCCACGCCGAGCGAGATGTCATCTTGCTCCGGCGTGTCTTCCGGGTGAATCCACGCTGTGATTGGCTGGAGTGGCGATTACGTCACTCCCCCGCATGCGTGCGGGAGATTTCAATTCGGCAAGGTCCGGCGACTGCTGGTCCTTTCGCCGTGGATCCCCCCTTGCGCATGCGCCGCTACAATCAGCGGCGCATTGCAAGGGGAATATCTCCTAAACCATACAGGTTTAGGAGATATTCTTTATACTTACAGGTAAGCCGTATTATAGGCTTACCTGTAAGTGAAAGTGGTAGTATAGAGTATACTACCACTTTAAGTAGCACTTAAAATAGCCTCTAAAAAGCACCTGAAAACTGCCTCCCATGCTGTGCACTTGCGGGACTTTAGGAAAAGTCCTGTAAGCAGCATCTTTGGGGCGGCTAGGGAGCGCTGTATTTAGCACTCCCAAAATGCTGCTGCCCGTTGCACTGAATGGGCAGCGCTTCCAAAGCACCTCAAACGTGATTTGAAAGCGCTGCAAAACGGGACCTTTTACCTTTTTTAAGGTAAATACCGCCCAGCTAGTGGCCGAAAAAGCAGGGCTAAAACACCCCAGAAACGAGTGGCGCTTTAGTGCTAACGGCACGGTGCGTTCCAGTGTGAAAGGGGTCTTTCACACTGCTTCAAAATTTATGTTTGTGTATTGGTATTAGTAAAAAAGGTTCCCTAGGGAGATCCGTGTATTGGTATTCATATGTATTTTTGTATTAAAAAATTGTATGTTTAAACTTTTTTATATACCATTTTGTGCATTACCTTTACTTTATTCCATTTTATTTTACACATATTTTTAATTGGTTCCTTTGCCACCATGGAACATATGTTTGTATTCCAGAGGTGACATGTATGTATTAATAAAATAGTGCAGAGTTAAATCTAAATAGACACACCACAAACACCAATGGTAAGTGTCTTTATAAAGTGCTGAAGTTGAACAATCATATAGGTGACTCTGTGAAGAACCTCCACCACTGGTAGTATTAGAAGCTCACCTCCCAGAGTGGACCCCTGTAGGAATAGGGTCACAAGCGCTTTCCCCTAGATGGGGTGAGTAATGCTGTATAGATACTGGGCCAGATTCTCAGAGGCGTTACGACGGAGTATCTCAGATACCCCGTCGTATCGCCTTTTTTTTGTCCTCGTATCTATGCGAGTGATGCTTAGCATCACTTTTGCATAGATACGCTTCTACATCCGACAAGTGTAAAAGCATTACACTTTCGGATCGTAGGTGTAATGACAACTCCGGCCACTGGGTGGCCTTCACGTTGTTTTTTCATTTGCATATGCAAATGAGGCTAGTACGGCGATTCCCGAACGCTTTTACGCCGCCCCGTCGTCGCGTACGTCGTTTACGGACTCGTAAGGTTACCCCAGCTTCTATGTGAAGTAACCTTACGAAGTTCTGTCGGGTGCCGTCGGACGCCATGTTAAGTATGGCGTCGGGTCAGCGTCGGCTTTTTCCGTCGCTTACGTCGTTTTACTAACTCGTTCGCGAATGACGCTCACGTCGTTTTGACGTCGGTTTCAACGACGCTTCCCGACGTGAGCTGGAGCATGCGCACTGGGCTTTTTCCCCGGCTGGCGCATGCGCAGTTCGTTCGACGCGGGGGCGCGCTTAATTTAAATACAAGCCGCCCCATTTGAATTGCGATTTACGAGACGCCGGCGAAAACTACGGAACAAGTGCTTTGAGAATAAAGCACTTGCTCTAGTACGCAGCGGCGGCGTAGTGTAAATGGCTTACGCTACCCTGCCGAAAATATATGAGAATCTGGCCCATAGAGTGGAATCACCAGGATGGACTAATAGGAGAAACAAATCCTTCTCTGCACGCTCCAAATCCCTATAAGCATAAAGGACAAACTCTCCAGTATCACGATTAAGCATGTATATACTTTTAACTTTCTTTAGTGTTGGAAAATAGTGCTTTTAAAACTTTTTGATTTTTTAATTACACTGCAATACAGTGCAGGACTCTGAACCGGCAGCACTGACAACACTTTTTTTGACTTTATTGTATGTGAAATAAGGTATGTATTATTATACATGTATGTGAAAGGGGCCTAATGCCGAGTACACACGGTCGTTTTTTGTGATGAAATAAAACAACGTTTTAAAAAACGTAATTTAAAATGATCGTGTGTGGGCAAAACTTTGTTTTATGTCTTCTGAAAAACGACCAAAAAAAAATTCGAAAATGCTTCCATTTTTTATGTCGTTTTTTCAGAATGTCGTCTTTTGTTTCACAAAAAATTATCGTGTGTGGGCAAAAACAAAATTTTTAAACCTGCGCATGCTCAGAAGCAAGTTATGAGACGGGAGCTTCAATGGAACAGAGTACCGCCGAACGTGGTGTACGTAACCACGCTTTTGCAAGAGCATTTTCAGAAAACAATGGTGTGTAGGCAACGTAGTTTTTTAAAATGAAGTTTGAAAAACGTTGTTTTGTTTTGTGAGATAAAACAACGTTTTTTTACATCGCAAAAAGTGATCGTGTGTACGCGGCATAAGACTTGACTAATCTATATCTTAAAGTAACAGGATAAATAAGTGTCTCTGAGACTAGAGTACTGGCGCAGGGTGGGATCAAGTTTTCTTGCATAAATTCACGGTAATCATGTGTGTATTATCTTATGTTGATAAAACTGGACAATGTGTATTTTATTGGTATGTGATATGTTCCTTCCTATCTTTTACACTACAGAGGAGCAAATGGAGGCACGTCCAGAAAAGTGGTCTTTGCCACGTCCTGAAAGGATTCATCATGTGGTAGAAGATTTCCTTACAGACTGGACTGCACCTAGTGCTCACTTATTGCCACTTCGTCGTTTTCTAGAAAACTGTCTACGAACAGATCTCAGAGCTTTCTATGCAGGTCTGTATAAGGAATGCATGGGAAGCTTCAAGTGTGGTGCGCTTATTGTGCAGTGGTGAAAAAGTTTCAGAATCCTTAGAAAAGTTCTGAAGTACAGTTTTGCCTTGTCTAATAATAACATATTTTATTTAGGGCCCATTCACGCCAACAGCTGTGTGAGAACATAGCTCCTGCTGTTCCACGTGATGACAGCAGTGCTGTGCATTATTTACATTTTTTTTTTGTGCAAACTTTATTAAATTGTTACAAAGTGGAGTGTGATTCAGCTGCATTTTAGCCATCTGCCCAAATCAAAGCAAGGTAAGGGGCTCAAACACATGCCATGGCCAAGATGCTTTGATTTATGGACGCAGCTAATTTAATTAGGCTTTGTCAAGTTGACAGTCGGCACCATCTGCCAAACTCACCCATCAATTTCGTTTGGACTGAGCCACAATTGTGAGCCAAATGCTTGGCTAACAGTTACAGTGCAATCACAGTTTAGTAAAAAAATAAATACGGTAAACAGCTGAACCTGGAAGCCACTCTTCTACCACCCTTTGAAAATCAATCCACTGCAGATTGTATTTCAGAGACTGCTGGCGTGTGAATCTAGCATTAACTTTCTGATTTTAGCACCTGTGTCTGATAGGCATTCTGCATATCTGGGCGATTTAGGGAAGCAACTGCTGCTATCCTATCCTGTGTCTGAGCAATGTGCTTTTCAGGGTTCTATTGAACGGTTCCACCAACCTATCAGTTTGGGGGTGGTACACTAAGGTTCATAAGTAATACATTTGGAACTGGCAATGCAGCTCTTTAACCACTTCCATACCAGGCACTTACGCACCTTCCCGCCCAAGCCAATTTTCAGCTTTCAGCACTGTCGCAATTTGAATGACAATTGCGCGGTCATGCTACACTGCACCCAAACAAAATTGGCGTCCTTTTTTCCCCACAAATAGAGCTTTCTTTTGGTGGTATTTGATCACCTCTGCGATTTTTTTTTTTGCGCAACAACTAAAAATAGAGCAAAGATTTTGAAAAAAAAATAAAGTTTTTATTTTTTTCTGTTAATTTTTTTGTAAATGAGTATGTTTTCTCTTTCAATTACGGACACTGATATGGTGGCACTGATGGGCACCGATGGGCACCGATGAGGTAGTTCTGATGGGCACCGATTAGGTAGCACTGATGGGCACTGATAGGCGGCGCTGGTATGGGGCACTGATGGGCACTCATGGGCGGCACTGATGGGCACTCATGGGCGGCACTGATGGGCACTCATGGGCGGCACTGATGGGCACTCATAGGCGGCACAGATGGGCACTCATAGGTGGCACAGGTGGGCACTGTTAGGCGGCACAGGTGGGAACTGATAGGCGGCACAGGTAGGCACTGATAGGTGGCACAGGTGGGCACTGATAGGTGGCACAGGTGGGCACTGATAGGTGGCACAGGTGGGCACTGATAGGTGGGCACTGGGCATGGATTGGCACTGTGGGGTGGCACTGACAGACACTGGGGTGGCACTGATGATCACTGAGGGGTGGCACTGATGGATTAATGTTGTCAATCAGTGCCCATGTGTGGGCACTGATTGGCATCATTTTTTTTTTTACTGCCCTTTTTTTTTTTCCTGCTGACTTTTTTTTTTTTTGTCATTTTTTTTTTTTTGTCATTTTTTTTTCCTTTTTTTATGTTCCCTGGTGGTCTAGTGTGGGCACTCCCTGGTGGTCCATGTGGCGATCCGAGGGGGGGCTGCGCTGATAAACAATCAGCGCGAACCCCCCCTGTCAGGAGAGCCGCTGATCGGCTCTCCTGTACTCGCGTCTGTCAGACGCGAGTGAGGAAGAGCCGTCGGCGGCTCTTCCTGTTTACATCGTGATCAGCCGTGATTAGACACGGCTGATCACGTGGTAACGAGGCTCCGCCGGAGACTCGTTACCGAGATCGGAGGTGCAGGGTGTCAGACTGACACCCCGCATCACCGATCGCCGCGCTGCGCGCCCCCACGGGCGCGCGCGGCATTGAAATCGTGCTAGACGTTTGAGAACGTCTAGTCACGATTTCATAACCACTTCCCTGCCGTAAATCGGCTATTGGCCGGGCGGGAAGTGGTTAATTAACGTAAAAGGAGTTCATTGGTCCATCAAAATTAGGAATGCCTATACAGGAAAATATGTAAAACAGCTATTTTTCCATAACCTTAGAGCAGGGATCCTCAAACTACGGCCCTCCAGCTGTTGCGGAACTACACATCCCATGAGGCATTGTAAAACTGTGACATTCACAGACATGACTAAGCATGATGGGAATTGCAGTTCCTGAACAACTGGAGGGCCATAGTTTGAAGACCCATGCCTTAGGCCCCTTTCACATTGAGGCGTTTTTCATGCGGTACAGCGCTAAAAATAGCGCTGCTATACCGCATGAAAAATCATGCCCTGTAGTGTTCAATGTGAAAGCCCGAAGGCTTTCACACTGAAGCGGTGCGCTAGCAGGAACGCTCCAAAAGTCCTGCTAGCCGCATCTTTACCGCGGTATAGGAGCGGTGTGTTCACCGCTCCTATAGCGCGCCTTCCCATTGGAAACAATGGGAAACCGCGGCAATAGCGCGGTAATACCGCCCGCAACGCGGGCGGTATTAACCCTTTTTCGGCCGCTAGCGGGGGTTAAAACCTCACCGCTAGCGCCCGAATATCGCGGTAAACACGACGGTATAGCGGCGCTACAAATAGCGCGGCTATACCGTCACCGCGGCTCCACGCCTCAATGTGAAAGGGGCCTTAGAGTACTGTATGTGTACATAAGAGGGATTGCTTCTGGATACCGTGTGGAATAGACAAGTAGTACAGTACAGTAAGTCATGGGACACTACAAAATAAGGGGTATACCCGGGATTACCATCTGGTGTTTCTTGTACCCTGTCTATCATCTTTAAATTTTTCAATGTATTTGCCAAATTAGGATGTAAAGTCCCAAAATCTTCCCTGGCATATCTTACACTGAAGCTGTTTTCTCTGACTCCTCAACCGTGATCGCTAGTGGGAAATTGTGAGGTACCTCTGACATTTACTTCAGACACACATTCAAAACTGGCTACCTCCTTTTTTCCCAAAGTTCCCAAAACAGCGCAGTATAATACTGTGAAAAAAGTTCTTAATCACACTCATGACATTTACAGTTCCTCTAAATGTTGCAGAAGCGGTGAATTCACCGCACCTGCAATGCCTCTGCCATTGAAATTAATGGCCAGCGCTGCCCTAGTGCCTGCAAAGCGTTTCTGCAGCGGCACTTTGCGGGTGTTTGGCCGCTAGCGGGGGTTAAAAGCACCCCGCTAGCAGCCGAAAAGCGCTGTAAAAACTATGGTAAAGGGTTTACCATCTATGCCCCCGCCCCAGTGTAAAAGTGCCCTTACTGATCAATTCTTGCTTCTTCCTTCACTCCTTGCCATGCCCAGCTTCTTCATTGGCTCTTTTTTTGCCCCCTGTAGTCCAGAGACATTTGCCATTGTGGCTCCTTTAACCACCCCTTCCCTCAAGTCCATGTTCTGCTCATATTCTGCCTTCTTTTTCTTTGATCATAGTCCATGATCACTTTTAATGAGATGGCACATTTTACCACATAATGCCCAGCTTATTGCCCAGTAATGCACATCATTGAATTGTGTGCCACTCAAAAGCCAGAAATCATTCAGTCATAATGTGTATAGATTGTGAGGCACTGTCAGGATTGTGGATGGTGAATATGTGTCACTTAGGTTTCTTGCCTATACATGGTGAGAGGCTCCTGGGTTTGTATTTGGTATGGAGTAAATAAAGAGTTTGTTGAGTGATCTTGATAGGTTCCAGTCTGAGTCCGGGAGCACGGAGGTAAACTGACTGATGCTCAAAACTCTGTTTGTCTGCTGTGAGAGCCTGTTGTTGGGTAAAAAGGCTACTGGTGACAGAATACAAAAAAAATAAAAAATTCGAGCTGCCTGTTAGGGCTCATGTATGCTGCTGCTGGTAAACAGACGTTTAGGAGCAGTCGGGCATTTTTTTCAACTGCTCTTAAACTCTCCTCTGTGTTATCTTATAAGTAAATGTACACCGGGGTGTTTATAGGCAATTGGGTTAAGGCCTCGTTCACACATGGATCCGTTCAGGTCCGTCTGTCAGTTTTTCAGGCGGACCTGAACGGGCGCTCAATGCACCCCTATGGAGCGTCGGATGTCAGCGGAGACATGTCCGCTGACATCCGACCTGATCCGATCCGCTAAAAACAAACGTATGGGGCTCACGTCCCCATCCGTCCATGCGGATCGGATCGGGAAAGATCTGATGAAAACGGACATGCTGTCCGTTTTCATCAGATCGCTCCATAGAGGACAGCGGGACTCGACAAGCTCCTCCCCGCTCAGTGAGCAGAGGGGAGCTTGTCATCCGTCGGCTCAGCGGAGATCTGCGGACTGATCTCCCGCTGAGCTGGCAGACACAGGCGGACTCCGTCGGAACGGACTGCGACGGAGTCGGCTATGTGTGAATGAAGCCTTAGAGGCCTTTTTTTGGAAAGCAAAAAAATTAGTTCAGACGCTGAGTTTAGAGGCATTTCAAGCACCAAACACTTCTAAGCGAGGCTAAACATGGTAACCCACATTAAGCCGCGGTTCGTTTATAGGCGTTTTTTGTTTTTGGCTATTTAAAAAAAGGAGATTCTAAACGCGAACGCGGCATGTAAACGGAGCAAAGCAAATGTTTTAAACCTGGGTTATTATCTGTCAAGTTAAATCGTTCAGGAGAGGTTGTAAAAACGTCCCGTGTGCATTAAAGAGGTTGTAAAGGAAATTAATTATTTTTCCCTAAATAGCTTTCTTTACCTTAGTGCAGTCCTCCTTCACTTACCTCATCTTTCGATTTTGCTTTTAAATGTCCTTATTTCTTCTGAGAAATGCTCACTTCCTGTTCTTCTGTCTGTAACTCACCACCGTAATGCAAGGCTTTCTCCCTGGTGTGAAGAAAGCCTCTTGAGGGGGGAGGGGGTGAGCAGGCAAGTCAGGACACTCTCTACTTTGCAGATAGAGAAAGGAGCTGTGTGTTAGTGGGCATCCTGACACTGCTGCTCACCCCCTCCCCCCTCAAGAGGCTTTCTTTAAAACAGGGAGAAAGCCTTGCATTACGGTGGTGAGTTACAGACAGAAGAACAGGAAGTATTTCTGAGAAGAAATGAGGACATTTAAAAGCAAAATTGAAGGATGAGGTAAGTGAAGGAGGACTGCACTAAGGTAAAGGAAACTATTTAGGGAAAAAACATTTTTCCTTTACAACCCCTTTAAGCCTTAGTCAGGAATCAACTTGAGTATTGTTTTTGGCCTTGACAAGGAGATGCTTTCTTTGGTTTATGCTATGAACTTGCGGCACAATATCCTCCTGCATGGAGATTATGTTGAATAATAGCGTAGGACAAACCTGCTTGGACTGTTTCTGTGTTTGCCTGTCTTCTGGATAATTTACTGCTACCAATACCTGTTAAAGCGGAGTTCCAGGCTATTTTTCGTTTATTAAAAGTCAGCAGCTACAAACATTTTAGCTACTGACTTTTAATAAACAGCCATTCCCCTGTCCCATGGTCCAGCGATGCGGCTTTGACAGCTTGTGGCTTCACAGTTGGGTGCGCACTGCGCATGCACGAGTCGTGCTGCGCTCTCGGAGTGGATAGGCGATATTCTGGGACCTGTCAAGTGTCCCAGGAGATTGCCTAGAGGGAGGGTCCGCCTATGGGGAGAGTAGGAGTCGCCTAGGCGGAAGGAGGAAATGGGACAGGAAGTGCCCTTCAAAACAAAGAATCCACCCCCCCCCCAAAAAAAATTACATACCATATGTGACATGTAAGGGGGCGAGGAGTACTTAAAGCGGAAGTTCCACTTTTGGGTGGAACTCCGCTTTAAGTCCCACCTATATATACTCTTTCTTAGAGATTTTGCCTGCTTAAAGTTAGCCATACACCACTGGCTAAAAAGAAAAGAAAACATATTCGGCCAAAATACACGAAGGATTGACTTCTGTCGAGCAGGGACAGCCACTCAATGATCAGAATTTGACCGGTCCCTGCTAAACTGGTTGAGTTCTATTCAGTGTATTATGGTCAACCTAAGGTCCTGTTAATGTTCGATCTTGCTGTGTTTGGCGCTTTTTTTTTTTTTTTGTGAAAGAAGTTTTATCTGATATGCTCTTAGTTTTCACTTTCTTTTTTCTTTTGTAGATTCATGCTTTGCTCTTTCTTTGTTGCATGGGAAAATACCTGTCTTCTGCCAGCTGGGTTATCTACAGAACCAAGGACTTTTAGGAAAAGAGCAACAAAGACAAAATTCTAATAAGACCTACACACTGAGAACTGACATAACCGCTGAAATACCATATAAAATGCAACAAAGGGATGAACTCTGACATTTCCAAAAATTGAATTGGGATCTATGGAATTTCCACCAGGCAGTGCTATAAATGATAATTTGTTAAACTCAGGAAACTGCATTCATTATTACTGAAGTAAAATCAAGGTTCTCATCTCTAAATGAATTAAACATTAGACAGAACAAGAGGCTGTACAAATAGCAGTATACTAAAGCAAGCAATCATTTAGTACTGTATATACTCGAGTATAAGCCGAGTTTGAAAATAGCCCCCTCGGCTTATACTCGAGTCAGTGTACCTGTCGGGTCGTGGGCGTCCATTTTTCAAAACTTGCAGCTTCCTCCTGGTCCGTGATAGGCGGTTGACACTGTGTTCTGCTACCGCCTATCACGGAGGGTCTCTCATCCTCAGACTTTCCCAGCAGACACTGTGTTCAGTGTTCCGCCTATCATGGATGTCCTCTTGTTCGAGGATGAAAGGTCTGTGATTGGCGCAACACTGAACACAGTGTCTGCTAGGAAACTGAGTCCGAGGATGAGAGGACCTCCGTGATAGGCGGTAGCGGAACACAGTGTCAAACTCCTATTATGGACCAGGAGGAAGCAGCGAGTTTTGCAAAATGGACGCCTGTGATCCAACAGGTACACTGACTATCACGGAAGGAACGGGACCAGTAGGAAGCCGCGAGTTTTGAAAAATGGACACCCGCGACCCGACAGGTACACTGACTATCACGGAAGGAACGGGCGCAGTGAGAATGGGCACAGTAAGGCTACAATTGGCACAATAAGGCCACGTACACACGATCAGACCGGTCCGATGAAACTGGCCTGAAGACCAGTTTCATCGGACCAAATTGATCATGTGTACGGCCCATCGGACCGTTGTCCATCGGACCAAAGTTTTGAAACTTGCTTTAAAATCTGTCCGATGGACACCTGTCTGTCAGACCAAAACGATGGTTAGTACACAAAAGCATCGGACCAAAAACCCGCACATTCGCAGAATCAAGTCGACGCATGCTTGGAAGCATTAAACTTTGTTTTTTCAGCACGTCGTTGTGTTCTATGTCACCGCGTTCTGGCCCGATGGGATTTTGGACTGATGGTATGTACGCCCATCAGACCACTTCAGCGGTGGTCCGATGAAAACGGTAACGGTCCGTCGGACCAGTCTCATCGGTTTGGTCTGATCATGTGTACGTGGCCTAAGGCTGCAATGGGCACAGTGAGAATGAGCACAGTAAGGCTGCAATGGGCACAGTCATAATGGGCACAGTAAGGCTGCAAATGGGCACAGTGAGGCGTGCAAATTGGCACAGTGAAGCTGCAAATGGGCATTGTTGACCCTCTTTTCCGCTTACAGTAGCTGCTGCATTCTCACCCTTGGCTTATACTTGAGTCAATACATTTTCCCAGTTTTTTTGTGGTAAAATTAGGGCCTCGGCCTATACTCGGGTCGGCTTATATTAGAGTATATACGGTAACCTTGTGTACAACTAAAGGAGACCAGTCACTTTCAGAGGTTTAGGCTACATTTACACCTGAGCGTTTTCAGCTCGTAAATAAGCAAAATTCCATTAATTTCAATGGCACCTGTTCACATGTGAGCGTTTTGTCACCGGAAGCAAAAAAACATGAGCTTCTCTTGCTGCATTCACACCTTGGTGACAAAACGCAGAGGACCGGCGCTCGATACGCTGGAGGGGCGAATTTTCATTGCTGTCTATGAGATGGTTCACATCTCACGCCGAACGCCGAAACGCCGTACGCCTGCCGCCTGAAAAAAAGTCCCGGACCCTTTTTTTCAGGCGGCATTGGCGTTCGGCCATAGACAGCAATGGAAAGGATTTGTTAAAAAAAAAAAAAGTTAATCAAATCGCGGCAAAATAAGCCGCGTACGCGGCGTTACTTGTCGCCTAGGTGTGAATGCAGTGTTTGGGGCAGATTACAGGCGTTTTTTTCTGCCTTTTACATTGGTAATCTGAACAAAATTGCTTCAAAATAGTGGTAAAATTTCTAAATCGCAATAAAAACACACAACTGTCAAACGCCCAGGTGTGAATGCAGCCTTTGATACAGCCTCTTAAGGAAAGCAAAAGAAGGAAACATTAGAGGTAGAGCTGAGTAATGATGCATTAGAAGTCTTTCAGTGGTTAAATGTTCCTTTCACACAGACAAACAATTCCACAGCAGTGCATTATTTATTTTGTGAACTGAACTTTTGGTGCAGATATTATTTAGAGATCAAATAACAAAGGAATGTCAAATAAAGCATACGTTATATTTTATTCGGTACCTTTGTATCATACCTCAAGATATCATATCCAATTTTTGGGGTTACAGCAAATGTTATCTACTGTGTAAATAAGAGATTATATTTCTGGTTTACGGCATAAAAAATAAAAAAAAATGATCCCTCTGAAGCGGCGTACACACGTACGAGAACCTCGTCGGGCTAAACCCATCGTTCCGCCCGACGAGGTTCCCGATGAGCGGTCGGAAAAGCTCGTCGAGCCAAAGTCCTCATTGAACAACGAGGAAAAAGAGAGCGTGCTCTCTTTTTTGGCTCGAAAAGCTTCCCGACGGGACGCTCGTTGGAAGTGTACACACGACCGAGAACCTTGGCAGAATATGTCTCCCAGCGAGCTTCTCGCTGGATTCTCCCGAGAAGCTCGGTCGTGTGTACGCCGCCTTAGGGTCACTATACTTGTTACAATCTGACCATACAATTTTTGTACAATCAACTTTGGATTTATCAAAACTATAAACATTTTAAGGAATATTCTATACTCTCCAAACAATGGAAATGATTTACTAAAGGCAAATATATTGTGCACAGTATTAGCAAAGAATACTTAATCACACACAAGGAAAAAAAAAATAGAATTTTTGCTTGCACAGGATTGGATGACAGAAATCAGCAGAGCATCCCCTCAGTTTAGAGCTTCCCCCCAGAGCAACTGTGATATTTACTGTACATGCAGCCACTGACATCACTGGTGCATGCATGTGTGCCGTTCATCCAGAGCCATGTGTCGTAAACGGTGGCTTACATATGCATACGTGGGAGCAACGTCATCGCAGATTCGGCCAGTCACAGAGCTGGAGTCTGCGAACCCAGAAGCAAAAAGGGTTAAGATGGAAGCGGCCTCCAGCACTGGAATGCTTTGTTTTCAGGTAAGTTTCACGTAATGCTCTTCAACAGTGCCAGCAGTACCCACTGTCAGTGCCAGCAGTATCCAGTGCCAGCAGTACCCACCAACAATGCCAAACAGTACCCACCAACAGCGCCAGTGCCAGCAGTGCCCACACTTTTCTGGATAAGCTCTTGGATTCGGGTGCTGTAGCAACAACCAGCTGGATACTGGTGCAAGTTACAGTTGAGATATTTGCCAGCACACCATGAAATGATGAAAATAGCGTCCAAGCGGATGGTTTATTGCATGATCACAACACAAAGAGAGTGCAACGTTTCGGAGCCATGCAGGGCCCCTTCGTCAGGCATGTGAGCTTTATCCAAAGTTTGCCTCATTCCATTTGACCTCCCTCCTCCCCAGGGCAGCCATCAGAAATTATGGGGCCCCTTACACAGCTTCAGGCATGGGCCCCCTGGAGTAGAGAAGCGGGGGGGGGCCTTTACAAAAA
The DNA here is from genome assembly GCA_029574335.1 of Rana kukunoris. Lineage (NCBI taxonomy): Eukaryota > Metazoa > Chordata > Amphibia > Anura > Ranidae > Rana > Rana kukunoris. The sequence goes on from JAJQKJ010001872.1 coordinate 85,626, forward strand.
AAGAAGAAATGTAGAGAAATATATATAAAAAAAGGGGGGGGGGGTAGCCATCCTGGGGACTTCTGGGCCCTTTAATAAAAAGAGAGAAAAAATATAAATATATATATATATATATATATATATATATATATTTTTTTTTTTTTTTAAAGGGTGGTTGCCATCTGGGGACCTCTGGGCCCTTTAATATTTTTTATTTTTTTTTATAAAAATAAATTACAAAAACAGGGGGGTTTCCTTTCGGGACCTCTGGGCCCTTTAATAAAAAATATATAAACAAAAATAAAAAAAATAAACATTTATAAAAAAAAGGGGGTTTGACACATGGGGCCCTGGGGACCTCTGAGTCCTTTAATAAAAAAAAAAAAATATATATATATATATATATATATAAAATAAATAAATATATAAAAAATATTTTTTGTATATAAAAAAAGGGGGGCTGTCATCTGGGGCCCTGGGGATCTCCGGGCCCCTGGGGACATCCAGATCCCTAAAAAAATGGCCCTTTAATAAAAAAATTAAATAAAAATATATTATTATTTTTTTATAAAAAAAAAAAAAAAATGGGGGTTGCCATCTGGGAGCCTCAGGCTCCTGGGGACCTCCAGAACCTAAAAAAAAAACTCTGGGCCCTTTAATATTTTTATTAAAAAAATTGCAAAAAAAAAGGGGGTTTCCATCCGGGACCTCAGGGGCCCTTTAATAAAAAGCAATCTTTGGGCCCTTTAATAAAAAAAAAATAATATATAAAAAAAAATAAACATTTATAAAAACAAAGGGGGGGTTTCCTTTCAGGGCCCTTTGATAAAAAAGAAATAAAAATATATATAAACAAAAATAAAAAAATAAACATTTATAAAAAAAAGGGGGTTTGACACATCTGAGTCATTTAATAATATATATATATATAAAAATAAAAAATAAAAAAAATATATAAAAAATATTTTTTGTATATAAAAAAATGGGGGTTGCCATCTGGGGCCCTGGGGACCTCCGGACCTCTAAAAAAAATGAAAGAAAAAAATTGGCCCTTTAATAAAATATAAAATAAAAATATATTAAAAAAATATACTTTTTTTTTATAAAAAATGAATAAAAAAAGGGGGGGTTGCCATCTGGGGCCCTGGAGACCCTTTTTTTTAAGGGGGTTCCCATACAGGCCCCTGGGGACCCCCGGGCCCCTTACAGGTGTACTGCCTGTACCCACCTGATGGCAGCCATGCTCCTCCCTGACCCCATTTGAAATGCTGTGCATGTCTGCAGACCCTATTCCCCACTCTATTTCTTTGCTCTATGCGATGTTGCAGTCTGTGGAGTCCCAGAGTAAGCCAGTATACGTACGAGAATGGGAGAGAGACTTGCGGCACACATTCACAGAGACTCAATTGAGTCATCTATATTATCTTACCCACAAGCGTTCAGTGGAAACTAAGATGCAAGAAAATGGCTTTAAATTGCTGACTCACTGGTACAGGGTTCTGGCCGCCTTGGCCAAAATGTATCCGACGGCTTCTGATGCCTGCTGGAAGGAATATGGGCTTTGAGGCACCTTCCTACATATATGGTGGGAGTACCCGAGGCTCTGGCTTTTCTGGCAGGACATCAGGGCCCAGATAAAGCTATTTTGGATATAGACATGCAAGACTTCCCATTGGAGTTCTTGCTTCACGTGCCATCCACTCCTCTTAGCATCTACCGTAAATCGATTATGCAGCACCTTTTTAAACGCCTGATTTCTACACATTGGAAATTTGCCCATGTACATGCCCATGCCAATACAAATTTTTACCTACAGATATTGTGCTGATTGTTTGTCATATTTAATATTTCTAATTATGCTCCCTCTCCCCCTTTCCTTAACCCCCCCCCATCTCGCTTAGCGGCACGAATTCGGGGGCAACTCGGCAAGTTGTCCTGAAGACGACTTCAGAGGGGCGATTAGCAAAATGACTTCTGTATAGAAGTCATTGCAAATCGCCCCAAGAATGGTTCTGGGGAATAGAATGGGACACGACTTGTCAGGCGGCCCCAGTGTGAACCGGCTCTTAGAGTCATAATAGGCACAGTGCTCAAGTCCCTAATACGTGAGGCTTTATACAATGGTTTGAAAATACACACCCTTCTGTTGTTTGAGTATAAATTGATGAAGTCATATGAAGCTGGCTACTGAATGTATCAAAGGGCCTTTTGCACTTGTGGCCTAATGCCCCCCTACTTCCTGTAAGCCCCCCTTTCACTTGTTGTCTCCTCTTTGTTTTTCTCAATGTATGTTATACTTAAAATATTAAATAAAGATTATACAAAAAAAAAAAGTGAAAAATTAAGGGTACTATTGAAACCAAACCACAGTCAGGTAGACCAACTAAAATTTCAGCCACAACTGCCAGGAAAATTTTTAGGGATGCAAAGAAATACCCAAAAATAACTTCAGGTGAAATACAGGACTCTCTGAAAACATTCTATAGGTGGCATGTTTTGAGTTACAGAGGAGGTCTAGTGCTAGAATTATTGCTCTTGCTCTAACGATCATGGTGATACCTCACTTGTGTGGTTTGAATACCGTTTTCATGTGCGGACGCTGCTCGCGTATGCGTTTGTTTCTGCACACAAGCTCGGAAGGACTGGGCACGTTTAAAAAAAAAACTTTTTTTTCTTATTTATTTTACCTTCTATTTTTTATTTTTACACTTTTCTTTTTTAAAAAAATGTGTCACTTTTATTCCTATTACAAGGGATAACAGAACCTCTTAAATTTGAGATTTAGGGTCAAAAAGACCTCAGATCTCATATTTACACTAAAGTACAATAAAAAAAAAAATGTTGTTTGAAATTTTTTTTTTCTCTTTAAGCTCTTTGGGCGGAAGTGACATTTTGACGTTGCTTCTGCCCTGCAGTGGTATGGAGACGGGTGGGGGCCATCTTCCCCTCACTCAGCTCTATACCACAGACGGGAGAGGACACGATCGCCACCGATAAAAGTGATCTTGCGGCAAATCGCCGTAGAGACTACTTTAATCTGAAAGCGGACCGCCTGCTGAAGAAGAGGATACTGGGGTTATGACAGCTAGCTGCTGCCATAACAACGATATCCCTCTACAAAGTACCCACGTATAACGACGGCGGGCGGTCCGTAAGTGGTTAATGCACAAAATGCATTGAGATTAAAAACCTTCTGAATATACAAATCCTTTAACACTTTACAACCACTTTAAGCGGCCATAGATGGTGTGATTTCCTTTCCTGCAACCACTAGAGCAGTGCCTAATCTAGGTTAGTGACAGTTAGTGAGTCAGTTTTTTTAGGTAGGGTTAAAAAAGGGCCATTTGTTTTGTGTCATGCCGCTTACACACGACCATTTTTCATGATGTGAATTATTTTTTATTTTTTTTTGTCATTAAAAACGATCGTGTGTGGGCTGCAGAGCATTTTTCATGATGTGAAAAATGGGCATTAAAAATGTAGAACATGCTCTATTTTGCGCCCTACTACTGGTACAAACAGCACACATATGTGGTATCGTTCTGAATGAAAAATAATCTAAATGTGTATGTCCAGCTTTACTGTGCCACAAGTCTCATAGACACACATACACATCAACACAAAGGATCATTTTTTACAACACAAACTCTTTCATGGCTTTACACAGATTACTGACATAGAGCTAACACTTTGTTGGAACCTATCATAAATGTAAGGTTAGGCTAAACTCTTTTAAATAGTTTGGAACTACTTAGCAACCAATGAAGGCAATACATAATTTGGTCAGAATGATGTAACATACAACATAGTGTATAGAGTGCAATGTTCAGGAGTATGTAAGAAAAGGGGGGGGAAAAAACGGTTTCAAGCCTCCCCCCTTTTCCCATGGGATAGCAGCAGGACGGGCAGTTTCTAGTTTCCCTATCTCTGGGGGAGCTAGGCAGATTAGGTCTACACCTGGAGGCTCACGTGTGCTCAGGAGAGGTACACGTGTGTTTCCCGGTCTTTTTCTTGAATTAGGCGGGAATAAAGTTTATATAAGGCAGGTTTTAGAGTGAGGCTAATCAATTCGCCTCAGAAGGCATCAAGCTGTGGTGTTCCAAGGGACCCCTTCAACTTAGCAACCAGCGTTTTTTCTGCAACCAGAAAATGAGCCTTCTTCGGCGTCTGATTGAGAGAGCTGGAGAAGAAGGAGGGGAAGATTGGATTAGGGAATGCCTTAACCTACCACGGACCTCGAGTCAAGAAGCTCCGGTGGGAGCTGCATCGGCGGGAGCTGAGTCGGCGGTGTCAGCAGCGGATTTCATGACGGCTGGTTCCGGTGAGCGCAGCTGTGTGACAGAGATGTGCCCAGAAGAAGACGAAATTGTCTCGCCGGAGGAAGCAGCTGATCGTGGGAGGAGCGGCAGCGTTAGATCCGAGGTCCAATCCTCCTCGGCGAAGAGGCGGCGCCTTCCGGTCCTCAGGCTTTCGCCCTCCCCTCCCCTCCGAGGTCAACAGCAGCAAAAAGCTCTGGGAAGAAAGGGAAAGGTCGTGGGAAAGGCTCCGGGTTGGCGTCTGCAGGAGAATCGGTGGCGGCGCCTGGAGCAAGGGTAAGAAACACCTCAGCTGTTTTCACAGCTAGTGGTGTTAGTAAGAGCCAAAGGAGGTCCAGGGAGCGGAGTCCTGTTTTTTCACAGGTCACTGAGGCGGTCGGATGGCAGCGGATGGCGGAGCGGGACGAGGATGTCATCAGCCTAGGTGACGGAATTGACAGCGCGATCCTAAATCGAGATGTTCGGGGGATTGCGGAGGCTGTGTCAGCACAGGCCATTTCACACACAGCTACACAAGGTGCGGGTGAGTTTTTTAATGTGCCTGCATTATCTAATATATCCGATTTATTGGCTAATTTAGTTAAGGATGTTCAATCTTTGAAGGAAAGATCTCAGGTATTTACAGCACAAGAGACAGCAAAAACAGTGTGGGCGCCATCTTGTGGGCAAGTTTCAAATGACACGTTACACATTTTAGAATCAAATATTTCATCCTCTTTTAATGCTGCTCGTTCCCAAAACTTGCCGGAAACATGTTTAAAAGAGCCAATTCAGTGTGAGATATCCCCTTTAGGTTATCATTTGGCGACAACTGTAAAAGAAAAAATATGGAAAGGGGAATATTTAGATATTTTATCTCTTCTTCCCTCTGCAAAAGAATTTATGTCAAAAGATAAAAAAGAGGATGAAGACAGAAGGAGGCCAGTTACTAAGTCTTTTAATAATTGGCTACAGTCATTTTGTATTTTCTCTGGTGTTTTGTGTGAGCGTTTTCCTGATAAAGGTAAGGGCTTGTTCCAACATCTAGACATAATTCTTGAAGCATATAAAAATTTTGGTGGCACTGCCTGGTTTTCATATGACGAGGCTTTTCGTCAGAAGCTGTCGGTTCATCCGTCGTTGAAATGGGGGGTTAAGGATGTGGGCCTTTGGCTGAATCTTTTTCTCCCCCAAAGGCCCTCATATACAAAGCAGGGTACACCAGTCGCTCAATCCGTCACATCAACAACATATAAAAAAGGTATCTGTTTTAATTTCAACGATGGACAATGCAAGTGGCCCAATTCATGTCGATATCGACATGAATGCGCCTTTTGTGCGGGACCGCATTCAATATCCAAATGCTTTAAAAAGATGGCTACCACAAATCAGTTGTCAGGCAATGTTTCAAAAGGCAGTAACACCAGTGAAATGGCAAGAAATGCTTCCTTGGCTCAAAATGTACCCAGACAAGGGGAAAGCACAACTCTTAACTGAAGGTTTTCGGGATGGTTTTTTACTCCCGGTTTTTTCTGGATCAGGTTGTACTATTGTTAACAACTTACGATCGGTTGATAGGTATTCCTCTATTGTTGCAGAAAAGATTGAAAAAGAAATCAAGGAAGGTAGGGTTGGTGGTCCTTTTAGTCAGCCCCCCTTCTTAAATTTCAGGATTTCACCGTTAGGAATTGTTCCGAAGAAAGAAAATAACGCTTTCCGCTTAATTCACCATTTGTCATATCCCAAGGAGGACTCTTTAAATGATCAAATTGATGTCAGTCTCTCCTCTGTACAGTACGCCTCTTTTGAAGATGCGTTGGTGCAGTTGAGGGTTTTAGGTAAAAGAGCATTGTTGGCTAAGGCGGATATTCAGTCAGCCTTTCGCCTATTACCAATCAACCCCGTCAGTTTCAACTCATTGGGTTTTTTCTTTCGGAACAAATTTTATTTTGATAAATGCCTCCCCATGGGGTGCTCGTTATCGTGTTTTTATTTCGAATCTTTTTCAACTTTTTTGGAATGGGTAGTCCGTAAGGAGTCAGGTTCCCTCTTTGTAATTCACTACTTAGACGATTTTTTATTCTTAGGAAAAGCGGATACGTTTGAGTGCCTGGAGTTGCTAAACCTATTCTTCAGGATCTGTCACTTTTTTGGAGTTCCATTGGCTTTGGAAAAAACGGCTTTGCCATCTACGTGTTTGGAATTTCTTGGCATCACCATAGATTCAGAGCTAATGGAATTTCGTTTGCCAGAAGATAAATTAGAAAAGCTTAGTGTTTTACTTATTACCATTCTTAGAAGAAAAAAAAGTTTGCCTAAAAGAAATGCAGTCTTTATTAGGTTCTTTGGCTTTTGCCACCAGAATAATGCCAATGGGAAAGATATTCTCTAGAAGGATGTACCTTGCTATTTCGGGTTTGAAGTCCCCTTTTTCGCACATACGGGTCACGACGGAATTAAAGGAAGACATATTGGTATGGCTACAATTTCTCCGCGTTTTTAATGGTCGAATGGTGTGGCAGAAGGACTTTATTCTAGACAAGGACCTCTGTTTGTATACCGATGCGGCGGGCTCATGCGGTTTTGGTGCTATATGGCAATCGAGGTGGTGTGCAGATCTCTGGCATCACAGCTGGAAGAAAAAAGGTTTCCTTAAAAACATAGTTTTGCTGGAACTGTTCCCCATAGTGGTAGCTTTGGAACTATGGGGTACAGTTTTTAAAGATAGAAGAATTATCATTAGAACTGATAATAAAGGGGTTCTTTTCGCACTTAATTGTTTAACCTCTAAGTCCACTCCAGTTATTGCGTTACTTCGTTACATACTGTTCAAATGTCTAAGTTTGAATATATGTTTGAAGGCTGTGCATGTGGCAGGTAAAGATAATGACGTGGCAGACTCTTTATCTCGCCTGCAGATGGAGCGATTTTTTCGGCTGTTTCCGGAAGCAGAGCCGACGGGATTGACTTGTCCGCCTCATTTATGGGATCTGGTGTAAGACCCATGGCTGAATTCATTGTGCAGTCGGTGGCTCCATCAACTTGGGCGGGATACCGATCAGCTTGGTTGATGTGGCTATCTTTTCTAAATTCCATTCGAGAGCCGACCGGCGCATTCTCGGAATATTTGATATTGTTGTTTTTGAAGTCTCTGTTTAATCGAAATTACTCCTGGTCATATGTTAACAAAACATTGGCTGGTGTATCTTTCTTTTTTAAACTTAACAATCTACCTCCTTGTTTAAGTTTCTTTTCGGTGCGACAATCGCTAAAAGGTTACAAGAGGCGTAATTTTAACAAAGATCGACGTTTGCCTATTACTCCGGCACTTTTAGAACAGTTATGTTTTATAACAAGCCGGGTTTGTTTTTCTCGTTTCGAGGCTTTGCTTTTTAAAGCAGCATTTTCGTTAATGTTCTTTGCTGCACTTAGGGTGTCCGAATTAAACATCATTCAGCTATCAGACATATCCATTGTGGGTGGGTCGATTCGTTTATTTTTACGGCGCTCAAAAACTGACCAGATGGGGAAGGGTGTTTGGATTAATTTGTCAGCATGCGCCGGTTCCCCTCTGTGCCCTGTTTCACTGGTAAGTCAATACGCCAGTGTCCGTCCAGGCCTTTCCAATAATTTCTTTTTGCACGAATCCGGTCGCCCGTTGACCACTTTCCAATTCAATAGTGTTTTTCACAAATGCTTAAGAGCTATTAATATGGATACAGGTTTATTGTCCTCTCATTCTTTCAGGATTGGAGCTGCTACGGAAGCAGCTAGGTTGGGTTTAATCGAAGCAATGATAAAAAAAGTTGGTAGGTGGAGATCAAGTGCGTATATGTCATATATTCGGCCTAATCAATGTTTTTGATTCATTTTAGGTCCTGTCAGAAATATATGGATTATTGGTCATTCTTTTGTATTCTGGGCTCACCAGAGAGCAATGAAAAGAACCTACTCCAGCAATTTGAGTCTGGATCCACGACAGTTTAAAGTGTTTTGGTTTGGCAGAAAAGGAATGTTATGGGCAGGCCTAATCAGGGAGGTGAGCAAGCTTCTTCAACAATTTTCCCCTCCAGATGTGTTGATAGTACATCTGGGGGAAAACGACATTGGAAAACACAGGACACTAGACATTATTTTTAAAATAAGGGATGACCTTAACAGGCTTCAAATGACTTTGCCACATACGGTTTTTGTTTTTTCTGAAGTGGTGCAGAGACTGAAGTGGTTATCTTTTCCCCCTCTGCGCCCTTTGGAGAAAATTAGGAGGCGTGTTAATAGGGCAGTGGCAAAATTGCTTTTGCCACTGGGTATATTATGCTTTAGGCACACCGAGTTGGAGGGTTTCATTCCAGGGCTGTTTAGGGAGGATGGAGTTCACCTGTCCAACATAGGTTTGGACATTTTTAATACTGACTTAAGTTCTTGTATTGACTTGGCCGCGGTTGTGGGTTTTGGTGACAGGTGGACTTAATGTCACCTGTCTTTTGGATGTTTTAAGTTTAATAAAAATGTTTATACAGCCTGAGCCGTGGTGGTTCAGTTGTATTTTGTATTATTATCTTTTTAGTATTGTGTAAATAATATTTAAGAAACCAATAATAAAGCAGCCGCGGCCGTTTAAAATCCAGAAAGTTGTCTTTCATTATTAATTTATGTGATAGTTATATTTAATTTATTTATTCATTATGGGCCCTTCTTTTTTACTGCTTGCTGTCCCATGTAAGAAAAGGGGGGGGAAAAAACGGTTTCAAGCCTCCCCCCTTTTCCCATGGGATAGCAGCAGGACGGGCAGTTTCTAGTTTCCCTATCTCTGGGGGAGCTAGGCAGATTAGGTCTACACCTGGAGGCTCACGTGTGCTCAGGAGAGGTACACGTGTGTTTCCCGGTCTTTTTCTTGAATTAGGCGGGAATAAAGTTTATATAAGGCAGGTTTTAGAGTGAGGCTAATCAATTCGCCTCAGAAGGCATCAAGCTGTGGTGTTCCCCTCCCCCCCTCCCCCTTTAATTGCATTTTGTCGCGAGCTGCTATTATGTGGTCATGTGTCACCTTTGTTAATATATAGGTATCTAAGTATAGGTATATATGGCAAAGGGGGACTAATCTGTTTACGAGTTATTTTTGGTTTTGGATGTTTTAAGTTTAATAAAAATGTTTATACAGCCTGAGCCGTGGTGGTTCAGTTGTATTTTGTATTATTATCTTTTTAGTATTGTGTAAATAATATTTAAGAAACCAATAATAAAGCAGCCGCGGCCGTTTAAAATCCAGAAAGTTGTCTTTCATTATTAATTTATGTGATAGTTATATTTAATTTATTTATTCATTATGGGCCCTTCTTTTTTACTGCTTGCTGTCCCATGTAACGTACACCAGTGCAAAATGAAGTGCAGTAGTCAGGGTATGTAATGTACAACATAGTGTATAGACTGCAGCGATTAGTAACACATACTTCCCAACTTTAAATCTTGGCAATTACAGACACGGTAGAAAGTAGTATGTTGTGGAGTGGATATGGTTAAACTACGCTGAATTTCAGGGTGGAAAGAAAAAAAAATAAGAAGAAAAAACACATAAACACAATCCCTAATTAAATTTAATGACTGTACAAACTTCCCCTATTTTCCCCGTACACATTGCCCCACTGTACACATTGCTCACCTCCCTGAACACACTGTCTCTCCCTGTACAATTTTGCTTTTTACCAGCACTCACTGCCCCTCTCCCTGCACACAATGCCCCCCTGCTCTGGCAGTGCTCTGTCACAGTTTGTCACATAACATATTACTTATGACCAATAAGTTAACAAAATCAGCAGCCATGTTATGTGACACACGGTGACGGAGCCAGCCAGAGCCATGATAGAGTGCCTGCTGCCTGTGAGTTATCATAATGCTGATGATCTTAACCAGTTGCTGATCGCCTGATAGCAGATTTACTACTACAGGGCGGTCATGGTGTGCAGGATCACGTATATACATGATCCTCAGTGCCGCCATCAGGAATTATGGGGCCCCTTACACAGCTTCAGAGGCATGGGGCCCCCGAAGCAGAGAACCGGGGGGGGGGGGTGCTGCCGACTGAAATTGAGAAGTGGGGGGGGGGATATTTTTTTTTTTAAAAGGGTGGTTGCCATCTGGGGCCCTGGGGACCTCTGGGCCCTTTAATAATTTTTTTTTAAGAAATTACAAAAAAAGGGGGGTTTCCATCCGGGACCTCTGGGCCCTTTAATAAAAATAAATAAAAATATATGTATATAAAAAAGAAATAAACATTTATAAAAAAAAAAGGGGGGTGCCTTCCAGGGCCCTGGGAACCACTGGGCACTTAAATTACACCTTACAGGTATACTGCCTGTACCCCCCTGATGGCGGCTCTGATGATCCTGCATTTCTGGGTATGGGAGCCGATCACTCACTTTGGCAGACTCGATGTCCACCGGTACCCGCTGATCGCTATGTACAACAAGTTAGATCACCGTTCTGTCAGTATGGAAGACATTGATCCTGTGTTCCAAAGCAGGAACAGGGATCTATGCTTTCCCTTAGTAAAAGCACCTCCCCCACAGTTGTTAGGCACTTGTTTAGGCACACATTTAACCCTTTGATTGCCCTAGATGTTATCCCATTCCCAGCCAGTGTCATTAGTACAGTGACAGTATATATTTTTAGCACTAATCACTGCATTAGTGTCACTGGTTCCCACAAAGTGTCACTTAGTGTCCGTTTTGTATGACGCAATATCGCAGTCCCGCTATGAGTCGCTAATTGCCGTCATTATTAGTAAAACAAAAAAAAAATGTCCCTTAACCACTTAAGACCCGGACCTTTATGCAGGTAAAGGACCTGGCCAGTTTTTGCGATTCGGCACTGCGTCGCTTTAACTGACAATTGCGCGGTCGTGCAAAGTGGCTTCCAAATAAAATTGGCGTCCTTTTTTTCCCCCTTTTTCACCTTATTTTTTGCGCTATAAACAAAAATAGAGCGACGATTTTGAAAAAAAAAACAATATTTTTTACTTTTTGCTATAATAAATATCCCCCAAAATATAAAAAAAAAAAAAATATATATATATATATATATATATATATATATATATATATATATATATATATATATAAAATGTTTTCCTCAGTTTAGGCCGATACGTATTCTTCTACTTATTTTTGGTAAAGAAAAACGCAATAAGTGTTTCTCGATTGGTTTGCGCAAAATTTATAGCGTTTACAAAATAGGAGATTGTTTTATTTCATTTTTATATATATATATTTTTTTACTACTAATGGCAGAGATCAGCGATTTTTTTCGTGACTGCGACATTATGGCGGACACATTGGACAATTTTGACACATTTTTGGGACCATTGTCATTTTCACAGCAAAAAATGCTATAAAAATGCATTGTTTACTGTGAAAATGACAATTGCAGTTTGGGAGTTAACCACTAGGGGGCGCTGAAGGGGTTATGTGTGACCTCATATGTTTTTCTAACTGTAGGGGGGCGGGGCTGGATGTGTGACATCATTGATCGTCTTTCCCTGTATCAGGGAACACACGATCAATAAAGTCTGCCACTGTGAAGAACGGGGAAGGTGTGTTAAACTTTACACACACTTCTCCCAGTTCTTCAACTCCGGAGGACCAATCGCGGGACAAGGGCGGCGATCGGGTCTGCGGGTCCCGCGGCCACGGAGCTTCGGACCGGGTTGCGGGTGCCCGCGACCCACGGCTGGGCACTTAAAGGGGACGTACAGGTACGTGCTTGTGCCCAGCCGTGCCATTTTGCCGCTGTATATCTGCAGGAGGCGGACTTTAAGTGGTTAATCTAGGGTAAGGTGACCAGATTTTTTAAATGAAATCTGGGGACATATATATATATTTTTTTTACTAGTAATGGCAGCAATCAGCGACTCTCTGCCCGTCGCCTGCCTCACAGCCTGTCCTACTCTCCAGGCCACGGCTACTACTGGGTGGGGAGTGGAGGAAGATCACTCTTCAAGGGACGGCAAGAAGATAGGCAGGCGGCTGGCCGGGACTTGAGCCAAGGCAGAAGAACATGCGAGTGAAGCTGAATGGGCATGCACCCGAAACTGAAGAAATATTCCCCACGCACACATGATCGTCATAAAGGGGCACAGATCATGGGAAAAAAATACCCCAAGCTAGTAGGAGCGGCGGAGCTGAAGTGTGTAATTTAGAATTTCTTGGTTAATTCTGCACTGATTGTCTTTGAAAGTTCCCCAGCCCCTGTTCAAATCCAATCCGGGGACAGACTGGGTCCGGGGACTGTGTCCTCAATCCGGGGACAGACTTGGTCCGGGGACAGTGTCCTCAATCCGGGGACAGACTTGGTCCGGGGACAGTGTCCTCAATCCGGGGACTGTGTCCTCAATCCGGGGACAGACTTGGCCTGGGGACAGTGTCCTCAATCCGGGGACAGACTTGGTCCGGGGACTGTGTCCTCAATCCGGGAACAGACTTGGTCCGGGGACTGTGTCCTAAATCCGGGGACAGACTTGGTCCGGGGACTGTGTCCTCAATCCGGGGACAGACTTGGTCCGGGGACAGTGTCCTCAATCCGGGGACTGTGTCCTCAATCCGGGGACAGACTTGGCCTGGGGACAGTGTCCTCAATCCGGGGACAGACTTGGTCCGGGGACTGTGTCCTCAATCCGGGGACAGACTTGGTCCGGGGACTGTGTCCTCAATCCGGGGACAGACTTGGTCCGGGGACAGTGTCCTCAATCCGGGGACAGACTTGGTCCAGGGACAGTGTCCTCAATTCGGGGACTGTGTCCTCAATCCGGGGACAGACTTGGCCTGGGGACAGTGTCCTCAATCTGGGGACAGACTTGGTCCGGGGACAGTGTCCTCAATCCGGGGACAGACTTGGTCCAAGGACAGTGTCCTCAATCCGGGGACTGTGTCCTCAATCCGGGGACAGACTTGGCCTGGGGACAGTGTCCTCAATCCGGGGACAGACTTGGTGTGGGGACAGTGTCCTCAATCCGGGGACAGACTTGGTCCGGGGACAGTGTCCTCAATCCGGGGACAGACTTGGTCCGGGGACAGTGTCCTCAATCCGGGGACAGACTGGCTCCGGGGACTGTGTCCTCAATCCGGGAACAGACTTGGTCCGGGGACAGTGTCCTCAATCCGGGGACAGACTTGGTCCGGGGACAGTGTCCTCAATCCGGGGACAGACTTGGTGTGGGGACAGTGTCCTCAATCCGGGGACAGACTTGGTCCGAGGACAGTGTCCTCAATCCGGGGACAGACTTGGTGTGGGGACAGTGTCCTCAATCCGGGGACAGACTTGGTGTGGGGACAGTGTCCTCAATCCGGGGACAGACTTGGTGTGGGGACAGTGTCCTCAATCCGGGGACAGACTTGGTCCGAGGACAGTGTCCTCAATCCGGGGACAGACTTGGTCCGAGGACAGTGTCCTCAAATCCGGGGACAGACTTGGTCCGGGGACAGTGTCCTCAATCCGGGGACAGACTTGGTTCGGGGACTGTGTCCTCAATCCGGGGACAGACTTGGTCCGGGGACAGTGTCCTCAATCCGGGAACAGACTTGGTCCGGGGACAGTGTCCTCAATCCGGGAACAGACTTGGTCCGGGGACAGTGTCCTCAATCCGGGGACAGACTTGGTCCCGGGACAGTGTCCTCAATCCGGGGACAGACTTGGTCCGGGGACAGTGTCCTCAGTCCGGGAACAGACTTGGTCCGGGGACAGTGTCCTCAGTCCGGGAACAGACTTGGTCCGGGGACAGTGTCCTCAGTCCGGGAACAGACTTGGTCCGGGGACAGTGTCCTCAGTCCGGGAACAGACTTGGTCCGGGGACAGTGTCCTCAGTCCGGGGACAGACTGGGTCCGGGGACTGTGTCCTCAATCCGGGGACAGACTTGGTCCGGGGACAGTGTCCTCAATCCGGGGACAGACTGGGTCCGGGGACTGTGTCCTCAATCCGGGGACAGACTGGTCCGGGGACAGTGTCCTCAATCCGGGGACAGACTGGGTCCGGGGACTGTGTCCTCAATCTGGGGACAGACTGGGTCCGGGGACTGTGTCCTCAATCTGGGGACTGTCCCTGGAAACCGGGACGTCTGGTCACCCTAATCTAGGACCCTCTGATTCCTTGTGCTGCTCCAACTGGTGGCGTTATATAAATGATAATAAATAATAATAATAAAGTACATTTGTGTTTCCTGATTCCTCATCTGCATGTAAATATCTCCGATCCTGAAAATGAGAAATCCTACTGCTGAGAATAGAGACGTAGTTGTAGGAGATCAGGGTCAGGTGACAGGTGGAGGAGGGGTGATCAGTGTGGATTGTATACACAGGACCTGGGTGACATAACCATCACGTGACCAGGTCTAGCTGTCACTAGAGATCCCAGGTCTCTCTCCGCTCCGCTCTGGACACTTCCTGATGTTCTCCAGCCCAGCGATGAGCGGCTGTGTGGATTGGATATTGGTCACATGACCGTGTGATGTCATTAAGGTCCCTTCTGTGGATAGGAAGAAGGAGGATCTACAAGGAGAAAAAAGTAAGGACGCATGGTGCAGGTGTGAGTGCGGAGGGGGGAGGGTGTGCAGGGTCGGGATAGGGTGCTGAGGGGTACTGGAAGTGGGCTCACCTATTACATAGGTAGGTAGATATTATATGTGAACAGTAATAAGTAACCTAACGTGGTGAGAGTGGCTGTGAAGATCAGAGAGAGGGACAGGCATGCTCTGGTCACAGAATGTGTACATTACCCATAATAATCATGCAGGATATTGTGTGAGGATCCCTGTGACCTCCTGATACAGGTCATGTGTCGAATGCATGGGGGGGGGGGGGGGGGTGGGGTAATGCATGTTGCGATGTCAGTGGGGGGGGGTAAGGCATGTTGCGATGTCAGTGGGGGGGGGGTAAGGCATGTTGCGATGTCGGGGGGGGGGGGGGGGGATAATGCATGTTGCGGTGTGTCAGTGGGGGGGGGGTAAGGCATGTTGCGGTGTGCAGTGGGGGGGGGGGGGGTAATGCATGTTACGGCGTCAGTGGGGGGGGGGTAATGCATGTTGCGGCGTCAGTGGGGGGGTGGGGGGTTATTGCATGGTTGGGGTCTGGGGGGGTAATGCATGTTGCATGTGGGGGGGGGTAATGCATGTTGCTGGCGTCAGGTGGCATGGGACAGTGGGGGTAATGCATGTTGCGGCGTCAGTGGGGGGGGGGGTAATGCATGTTGCTGGGTCAGGGGGGTGGGGGGGGATAATGCATGTTGCGGTGTCAGTGGGGGGGGGGGTAATGCATGTTGCC